>WTSP01010011.1:52376-69200 GCA_025331215.1 Actenoides lindsayi
CCATAGGTCAATTTTATTAGCTGCCATTAAAAAATAATAATAAAAAAAAATATCTTTCTGAAATCCCTAAAAAAAAAAAAATCAAGCACCTGTCCAGGTATTTTAAGGGCACTTGTGAGAGAAATATTGCAGCTGGTCAGCTCTTTAATATTTTTTTACCTACGGCCTGGCCATTCAGCCTGCAATGATAAAATCAGCTGGAGCACAAAGAGCAAACAAAATAAATGGATATTTTACATTATGTAAACAATTACAGAATGACATTCGTCTCTAGGTTAATTTCTCTGCCTACCCTGGAAAATTGCCATCTGTAGGCAAAAATATTGACTAAATTATTTTCAATGATACAGAAAAAAGGGCTAAAGTACCAGCATTTCAGATAATGACATCAGCATTATTATGGAGTTATGTTAACTTAAATGGCAGGTGGAGAAGTAAAATTGATCTCCTCTGCTAAGCTGTACCGCATAAATAAAGAATTCATTTTTTTGATCTATTGATTCTCTGTGGATTGCTTGCCAAGAAGATGCTAACATCAGCTTATCTGAATTAATACATGGTATTAGAGGAGGAAACCAACATCAATATTCCAGCACTTTGCAGACCACAACCTGCATTAAGTCATGATTCAGATTTATGGTTACGGACTTTCCATTCAGGAAAGCCCTTGCAGCCTTTGGGCAATGAGTTTTTGCACCTGGAATATTGAAATATAAGCCTGTAGGATGTTTAAAGAGAATCTGGTTCTGTTGGTGGCAGGGTCTGGCTTGTGAAAAGCAGAAGCTGCTCCGTTGTCTGTGTTTAGTGGATTACGTTTGGCTGTTGCTCTTGTGTTAGGGTCGCAGAAGTGAAAGGGGCTGTGCTCAGACTCCACTGCTGCGTGAACTGCAGCAACTACAGTGTTGTTACCCTTAAGAGCATATGGGAAGGATGCTTTTTGGGCTGAGATGTGGAAATGGGGTTGGAAATACTAACATCAGGTTTAACAGCATGATTTGGGGGGAGGGCACAGAAATAAAAAGCCAGGAACACTTTGCTTTTTAATTTTATTTGTTTGGTATTCGTAGAGCTCCTGGCACAATGCAGGCACAAACCAAAAAGGTGTACGTGGCTAAGTAACCACCCAGAAAGGCAGTAGTAGTAAAATATGGCATAACTCCAACATTCCAATCGTGTAAAATCTTTACATTCTAGAGGGTAAATAGTCCTGTGTTACTCCAGGCAGACCTCTTCAAAGCCCAAAGTTAAGAACAGAAATTTTTGCTGCAAGTCTAGACGGTAACAGAATTAACTCGTAAAGATCTAAAGGGAAATGTTTTATTATATTTTAGCCCAGTGCTGATCAGGATGGCTAAGTGCTGATGGCTCACCATGATAAGCAGGGCTTTGTATTTAAGTGAAAACCCATCAGGAAGAACAGACGTACAGGATGTTCCCCTAGTTCTACTGTAACAACCATTTAGATACTGTCTTTGTGTTCTTGCTCCATTTCATTTGCAGTATGTAATTTTTAAAGAAAAGAAAAGCAAATTGCCATTTTTGGATCATCAGCAATGAAGCACTGAATTTTTTAATGTAAGAAAAAAAAAAAAGTAAGCTGCTGGAGCTCAGTACTGAGTTGTACCCTGCTCGCTGATGCTTGGTAAATTGTATAATGGTTTTCAGCTTCCCTTCATTGCTACAGCTGTTGGCTTCAATCTGGTTTTGTGGTTTGATTAAAATAACTTTTTTTTTCCCCCCCGAATTTGTCGATTGCCTGGTGTTGGATAACATAAATGAACTCATCCTTTTTTCTAAGCTGAGTCAAGGTAGCTACTTAAGAACAAATCCCCAGAATACCTTGATAACTGATACAGGAGGAAAGCAAAATAAAATCTAAAGACCTGATGATTTTGCATAGCAAATCAGCAGAGGAGAAAACCCGTGGAGGGTTTGTGCTGTGTGGAAGCCATTGAAGTAACCTCACCTCTTTTGCATGATTAAATCTCGTCGCACTGAACCGGAGGACAATTTGCCATGGTGCTACGTGCACCAGGCACCAATTTAGCAATGCCACCTCCTTTTGGCTAGTGGAATGATCTGCAAATGTTTTGAACAGTTCTAAAGAGAGACCGACAGAAAACTGAGGTAAACTGTCCTAGCTTAATTGCTAGAAGAAACTAATGAACTAATTTCCTAGGCAGTGCAAATACAGATGCAAAATTCTTCTCCAGGGACTGGGATGTTATGAGCCTGTCTTCCTGGAAAGCTGCAGTTTATTTTTTTTGTACAGAGTGTCTGATTGAAACGTGCCAGAGAAATGAAAGTTGGGCAAAGAAAGAAATATTGTTCCCATTTTACAGCTGGGGAGTTTTAGCACAGGCAATTGAAAACTTAGACAATCTTATATAGGATCAGTTGGAATCTGAATTCAGGTTTAGCTCCAATAAGCAGCTTTTATCACAAGATTCTTCTGCTTCCTTTTATAACTTGTAGTTAGAGTATATGCACAAATAACCAACAGGCCTTTCAAAACAGAATCCCTCTACTTCTATTCCATTTCTAATTCTAATCCTGGTTATATTGGCCAGTTGATTATCGCAAATATTTACCTCCCACTATAAATGGAAATGTCTTCTTTCCCCCCTTCTTCATGTTTCACAGTCGTAATATCCTCTGGTGTTCCATTATCTCTCAGTACCTATGATAGATCAAAATCTTATGATGTTGCTCTTCTTGTAATAAATTAAATTGCCTATAATAGGAAACGTTAAGTATCTGTAGTGTTTTTGGACAAGTAATGGGTAAACTGCACTTTCTGTAGCTGAAATTGATTTCTGAATCATTTATCACACCATGTAAATTACTGTAAGAATGTACAGCGTGAGAGTAGGCAAATCACCATCCAGTGTCATTCTGAATCGATTGTGTGTTTATGGGACACTGTTCATTTAGTGTTGAGAACAGAGTCTGAGCTGCTATTTATCAGACACATTCCTTGGTTCAATGTTACTTACACTACAGGCACTTAGGTCCTTTAAAACTGCACCGGAAAAGGGGAAAATGTCAGGGAAATTGGGATCAAATGATGCTTTAAGCATCAAAGGTGATAAAAAGCTCTTTTAAATTAATTCCAATTGTCACAGAGAAAATAGGTTTACCTATAGCGTGTACTTGAGGACCCTTCTAAAGTATTCCAAGTGCAAAGCTTCTGTTGGAGTTCCGGGGCTTCAATTACAGTTTCAACATCCATTTCTGTTGCTCTCATATTTCACCAAAGCAGAAGTATTGATCAAAGCACAGAAAGTATTGGTGATTCATCCTGAGTGGCAGTTTCCTACATCTGTCTTGCGTTTTAAGTTTAATAACAAACATTTTGACACCGAGCTGTTGACTGATAAATACTTCACAGCTTCTCTGCATGTGAAATGTCATAAACTTAATGCATGTCATAATTCACTGCTCATGTGTTCCTTGGCTGCAGAACTAGCAGAGGGGTCGTGGTGTGCTTGTTGCTCTTGAGAACTTGCCGGAATGGGACCTCTGAGGTGCAGCAAAATGATGGGGGACAGAGTGGGTTTTTTGGTGAGAGACACAAGTGAGTGACGGTGCTTTGTAAGCACTGTCACCATGAATTCTGGTTCAGGCTTGGAATTTGGGTGAAATACTGCTGCAGAAGTTGACCTCTTAACTGCAGATCTGTGCTCCCAACCTTGGGTCTCAGTTGCGTTTATCAATGCGCATCTGGTATGTAGAAGGTAGGACATTGAAAGGGAATCAACCTTCGGAGGATGCTTTCTGCCAAAAAGTGCAGAGGTTTAATGGAGTTACTTGACTTTGCCCCACTGTGGCTTCAACAGGGCACTCTGGGTGGGCAGTGAAGTGCCAGACTGAGCTCTCCTGCAATCACTCTGACTTGTGCGAGCAGCAGGCAGAGGACAGCGGTGTTGCGAGGGCAGTCTAGAAGCCTTTCATTCCTTCGGCCAGCCTGAATTAGGAGAAGAATCTAGCTATTTAGCTTTGCAATTCAAATTTATTGTTCTAACTGGGGTTTTTTCCTATTCTTTTTTTCTGTTCTTTCTCCTATACTGCTTTTCCTGTTCTTTTTCCTCTCCCAAGTAGAGCGTTGGCAGGTTTTTTTATGTCTGTAGACCTTGCTGTGTGCTGGTATTTCAGAACATGGCTTGACTCAGTGTGTTGAGGCTCACGCCAGTTTGCTTTACACCTCCTTGTCCATTATGACCCATTCTCCAGGTGCCCTGACTTCAGGAGAGATGAACTTTATCCTTAGGCTAGAAAGTCTGTCTCCTCGTGCCTGAGGAGTGGATCTGTCAAACACAGTCCCGCTACGAGAGCTTTAGATGATCTATTAGGTAATCAGATGGTCAACGCTGCCCAAGGCAAGTGACAGCTTTAATATCCATATATCCAGAAGAGGAACAGCCTCAGATCCATCACTCAGCCCAGATCATCTGTCATACTGGGTACCGGCAGCTTGCTGCTGTGGGAAATCCTTAAATCCACAGCATTATTGTGATGGGTTGATGCTTAGCCTGTGTGGATAAGAATTTTTACTGTAGACGCAGAAGAGTCTGGGGATCATAAATACCCAAAGGAAAAACAGCAGAAGTGCTTGGCAAGCCAATAAACCCACGCTTTTTATTTATAGGCCTTCGGATGAAGGGTTTCTTTTGGTGGGCTAATATAGATGCCTTTCAATAACAAAACTAAGTAGTACCAATAAGAGAAGTAATTAGTTCACTGAAAGCAATCAATACCTCACGCTTTAATGCATGTGAAAAAGTAACACAGAATATGTAGGATATGGAATGAGCAGTAAGTTTAAATGCGATTTTTTTTACTTTTTTCTTTTTAAAGCATTTCATTAGCTTGATGATATGTTGTTGTGTTCTGCTGGTTTCCTTGAGTTACATACAAATTAGCTTTTTGCTTCATGTAGACTGTCTGCATAATGAATATTCTAAAATGGTGGCTTATTAATGTGCCGCCTTAATTAGTGGATCAGAAAGGCACCAAACACCTTTAAGTTGTGTTATTTTCCAAGGCAGCATGAGAGAAGCAGAAGGTAACAGTGAATTTCTAATTCCCTTCAGAAAATAAAAATCCAAAGTAATGGCTGCAGCTATTTGTGTCAGACATAAAAATTGATATAACATGTGGTAAACCTCCTATTGGGTATTATTACAAATGATTGATTTCTCTCTCCCCCTACAGTTTAGATGGCGAAGTGCTTACTGTACAAACAACTCATGAAAAGTCAACATGTTTTACAAGTAAATAATTTACAGCCGCTCTGTGGAATACAGAACAATATTTTACATTAAGTGACATTAATTAGGGTAGAAATATTCAAATGGTGAAGGACTGGGAGATGACTGTGGCAAAGAAAATTTTTTCTCCTTGCAGTCTAAATGCAAATCAGAAGCTTGGAGAGTCACGAACACATTGCTCTTGAGGGAGAAATAATTCCCTATAAGTACCCAGTGCTAAAATTGTGGCAAGATTTTGGGAATGGCAGCCAAATTCAAGCCAGTGACAGTCTCAGCCAGTGCTGTCATGGAAGGTTTTAGATGGATTTTAGATCTGTTTTAATTAGAGGTGACTTGGGTGTTAATCCCACGAACATTAATGCACGTGGTTATCTTCACCCACAGCAGCAAACCAAGTGACTTAGCAGGATTAGTTTCACAGCCCTGGATTTTTAAGGTCAGCACAGGCTATTATTGTGGCTTAATCTTGCTCATAAAAGGTGCACTAGAACCTCACCTGGCAATTCCTGAACTGATCCTGATGATAGCTTCTAACTGAAGTGTATTTTTTCAGAGAGACTTAGTGATAGATCACCCACCGCTTCCCATCCACCATCAGCAAGCTGTCATGTTACAGTTGACTATAGCTGCATGGGTTTGTGTAGAAGAGGTTTTGACCACGTGGATCACGTGCATTGTGACCTACATGGAGCTGGAAATGAGCATGCCATTCATCTCCTAGGCTGTGTTAAAAATCAGACCTTTAATAAATGTTTTTTTTTTTTTTCCTTTGATTTGAAATCAGCTTGATACGGTTCTGCTTTACTGCTATGAATCTGCCAAAGGCTGTTTACTGCAATTGGCTGTGTGCAAGGAATCCGGAGAAATCAAAATCTGGAATGAAAGGAGGTGAGGAAGGGAAACAAAGCCTGTTGAACAGACTTTGTGCACCAAATGTTGCTGCACCTCCATAAAAAAAAACAACCTCAACTCAGCCGGAGGATTGCTGAGCTGTAGTGTCTCTGCAGTGTTTCTGCTCTGGAAATGTTCTTTGGTTTAAATCACCTCCTGCAGCCTCAGCTGGGTGAAAAGGAGGGGGAGCTGATAATTACACCTTCTGAGGTATAATATAACCCTGTATAAAACAAGTCGATGTATAGATATGTAAAGGTGAAAACAATAAAGGGCAGCGATCGGCGAAAGGTGATTAGATCAAGAAACTTCAATCAGAAACTAATGGAGGGTGGTGGAAAGGATCTGGACGCTGGTTTGGGGAGAGGAGAAAGAAGCCACTTGAGTCAGGAAGCCTTCTTTAGCTCCTCAGTTTCACAGCATGTACCATAAAAACCCCTCTCACCTTGTGTTGGAGTCAGGGACAGCCAAGCCTGGACGTCGAGTTTCGTGTGCAAAGTGCTTTTGTTTGTCAGTGGTTTCTAAGATGTTAGTAACATGTTTACGTAAGATCTACTCCAAAAATTTCCCAAATCGAATTTAGACAAACTTAACATTTTAGTATTCGGCGGGGGGGGAAGACTTTGCACTTTCCCTTTCTATGTGGAGATTGGTTTTATTTTGGCTTTAACTCTACATCTAATCAAGCAGTATTATACTCCAAAATAGCTCTTAGAAAAATTGAGGAAAATGAGCTTTTTCAAGATTTTTGTGGTTTTTTCCCCCCACCCCCACTTTCACCAACTTGTTGGTAGTTAGAACAAATAAACACAATTATCTCTAATAAAATGTGCCATTGCTGTTGAACAGAAGACTTCTTTCCCGTGCAATTGAAAGGCATATTGATGACACATAATTTTCTTACAGGCATTGTGGCTAATCTGGATGATTTACTGGGATTTCCTAGCTCTCTAAACCTCACTCAAAACCAGATTTCATGTACTAAACATAAATGAAGCTCTAGTATCTTAAAAATAAACACAAACGAAGAAAAAAAACCAAACCCTAATGTAGCTGCTGCTAATTGCAGTTAAGTAGCCTCCTACACTTGCACTTAATAATTGAGAACTGCTGATGTTTGTACATTGCAATACTTTAAATGGAATGTTCATGCTCCCTGTAGAAGTAATTTATATTATGGCTGATTGTATCAAATATCTGCTAAAACTGGCAGGATAATTAACTGCTCTGTTGCTTGACATGCTACAGAAGCCTCTCTACACTGGATTGGGCTGACAGAGTTGCAGAGTGCTGCTAAATTCACTGGAAAAAGGGAGTCTGGAAGGGAGGGGAATATTTGGGGATGATGATAATGGTGGAAATTTGACAGAGGTCCCTTTTTGACAGAGGTCCCTTTTTGCCAGTTCTCCAGATTCTTCTGTATCTGATTTAGCAAGGTCTGTGGGCAGGTGTTGAATAATAAAAAAACAAACCCAAAAGAGTCAGATCTAAATCTTTAACTTGGAGTTTTTAAATACGTCTGTTGAAAATATTGTAGTTTTCAGATTCTGGAAATTTGCTGTGTACAAGGCAATTAGACTGAAGTGCTTTCAAGTTTGCAGATGGTACATGGTCTTTAATGAGCTGGTCTATCATTACATCCATAAAAATATTTATTTATAAGGTGCTTGATACCGAATATAGCTGCTTCTCTTTTTGCAATGCTGGCATAAACTTAAAACATACTTAATGATGCAATTTCAGCTCTGCTAAGATTTTGGTAGCTGCCTTCTCGCCTGAGAAAATTGCATAAAAGTTGTTAGTTAATATTAATTAGTGAAAAAAAAAGGGAGGGGGAGGTGGAAATTCTTGTTTAAATCAAACTTGAGGGATCCTAAGCTTTGTGTAGTTACACAGTAGTGAAAAGCCATTGCAGTATGATATCAGATCAGAATAAAAATGCTCTGTACCCTTTTCATGGGTATAAATAATTTCACAAGTTTTAAGGCGGTGAAGAATGTTATGAAGAAAACCCTTCTGTAAGCTCCCAAAGTGTGAAAATTAATCACTCGGAAGCATTTGACAGCATGGGCTCTGGCCTTACAGCTAGAAACTTTACCTAGCCCTGAAACTTCTATTAATTTTCAATTTACAATTTATATTTTGCTGATGCTCGTTGCTTTTAGTAGGGAATTTATCTGAAATTTTCATTTACAAGCTCAAAAATCAGGCTGATGATGTCGAATCTTTTAGAGGCAGTTAAGAGCTCCTTCTGCGTGCCTCTGGTTTTGGTCCAGGCTCAATAATTTGTGGGTTTATTCCTTCCTGTGTCTCTGTAGCCTCTGCTGTGGAGCTGGCTGTGGATCATCTGCTCGGCTCCGCACAGCCGCTGATTGAAGTGCTGCAGAGGATGAGCACTTGAGATAGCACCTGGCATTGTGCAGAGTAAAATAACTCTTGCCAATTAACTGTAAAAGCACTCCTGCTAATTATTTTCTAACTATCCATTCCAGTTTATTATCCACTAACAAAAAAAAAAAAAAAAAGCTGAACTGTAGAGAATCTTGTTTGTAAAGCACTCTCGTTTAACAGGAAATTAAACTCGGTGTTCTCGGGGTGCCCGTACATCTCGGTGCTGTTTATCAGAGTTGTTTCAACATTTCCGTGCAGTCCTGTGCTCCAGTTCTGTGCTGCTCCTCCCAGCACCCTCAACACACTCAGCCTGGCAGGAACTGGTATAATTTTACCTGTTCTGATCTGCCCCAGCCTTTGGGGGTGGTCCATTTTTCTTTATACATCACCTTGAATGTTCATGGTCCTCTGCCAGCTGTACCAGAGGGATATTGGTGTTTCCAGTATGGACCTGGTGAAGCCCAGTGCTCCGTTCTCAAGGGGATGTGTGATCCGTTTGCCAGTTTGTGACACACATTGCACCATGCTAGCGCGGCGTGAGGCGACGAGAACCACTGTGGTCTGCACACCGTAGTCAAATCAATAGGCAGAGGACAGTTTTCTGTGCATTTTCCACCCTCTGGAGCTTGCATGTAAGAAAGATGAAAACGCTGTAAGTCTGATTATGCACAGTGCTAAAAGAAGGGCTGGTTTTATGATTTAGGCACTACATTGGTATTTGATTTACTTGTGTGGTGGTGTGAGAAGCAGAAAAGGCTTTCCCTCTGTGTAAGCGCTGCTCAACAGTAATGAAAACATCCCTGGATTATCAACAGTTTCCATCATAAATCCAAAATACAGCCCCATCCTGTGCAGAAAAGTGACTCTATCCCAGCCCAAAGCAGCACAGCGTGAAGCACACCCTGGCTTTAACCACAGTGGTACCCAAGGGAGACAGCCACTCTCTGATTGATGGGTCGGAGCTCTCTGTATTATAATAAACAGATTATTCCTGTTGAATTAGCTTGACCATCTCTGGGAAGATGCATCGTGCTCCAACATTCAGCCTGTCTTTGGAAGTGTAAGAGGAATGGGGGATGTCCAAGGCAATTTATCATTAATATGTTTCTGAAGGTTATGTCTTGAGTTCTTTACATCCACAGCATTCGGCTACACAAAGTAATATTGTGATGTGCTCGCCGGGAGCTGTCAGGGTTTTGGTTCTTGTGCACCATGGAGAGCAGAAGATGGCAGCTGGTGTCTTTGCTCTTTATATTGGGAGTCTCTGCCTTGCATAAGGTGAAATGTTGCAGTCAACCTTCCACGTCAGAGTTTGCTGACTTTTCTTGCTTTGTTTATGTAGCGTCTCCCATCCAGACTTCTTTTTCTACTTGCGAATGAAGAACTATTGTAAAATATGAACTTTTGGGCCCAAAGCAGGTGCACCTCCTACCTTGACAGCTTTCCCTTTCCATCCTGTCAAAGCCTTAGTTTTGATACAACCTTCTGGAAGCAATCAAAGCAGCATTTTATAGCATGGAGAAACACAGGAGAGATAACGTCTTGATTTTTCTCTTTTTCCTGCCAGCATGAAAATCTGTTCCTCAGCTTTTTATTTCCTTGTCCCTACTAATGACCTTTCTTACACTGCCAGTTTCAAAATCTTGACAGCTCGTTAGAATCAGGGGAGACTTTGCATGATCAGAGTGATAATTTTCAAATCACTCTGTCTGAGAGTAAGTTTAGGAGCATTATTTATTCAAATTACAAGCATGAAGGACCACATGGGAGATATGGAGGAGTGCCTTCTGTAAATGACAGCTTAGGGAGAATTTCCAATTGCACCAGACAGCTGTAGCCCCCAACTTAATCTAATTACTGTAGTGTAGTGAAAAATGTCACCCTGAATCAAATTGATACTGTCATATATGTTCATGGTACGTTTTGACTTACATATGGCTACGGTTGGGATAACCTTTGGATTCTAAATCCAACTTGGGGCTGATGTAATGCTCTTGTAATTAGAGGAATTTGAGCGCGTGGAATTTCTTCCTTGCTCTGAGCAGATCGGCTCCGCTCGCAGCTGTACAAAGTTCAGAATAGCCCTTTCCTGGAGCCTTCCTTCCTAGTGTGTGTAACAAACGGTATCTAAACCTTTGTTTTGTTTCCTTTTTTTTCAAACCCTATATTTCCAAATGTTTTTCAGTTGCATTTCTGTAATGGAAAAAGAGAGGGGAATGAGTCGCGGAGCGCGGCCGTGCCGCCCCCATATGCTTTTTTCTGTTTTGTTGCACATGAACAATTGTATGATGACTCGAAAAGTTGAGTTTCTGGAAGGCCTTCATTTGCAGCTGCTGGTGTATGCCAGCGAATCTGAATATTAAATCAGATGGAAACCAGCAGCTTGAAAACATGCGGGCTGCGCTGCGCTGAAATGCACATCTGTCGGATGTGTACTGCAGATCCTTGGCTCCCGCTAAGGTTGTTTGAGATAACAAAAGAGCATGTTTTGAAAGCTCTGAATGTTGTGGGGGTTTTAGACTTCTTTTTTTTTTTTTTTTACTTTTTTTTTTCATATTTGTAAAATGCTGAATTGACTGTACCAGAGCCAACAGCTTCTTGATTTCCTACAAACCCAGATGTAACAGAATATAGAAAGGCTGGCTTTCCTTACCCTGTTGAACCAGCGTGCTCCCAACCTCTTGGTACTGCTAGAGCCTTTCCTCCTGGAACGTTGTCTTGGCTAAAGACAGTGGAGAGAAATACAAACATCATTGACTTTCTGTATCTCCTTATTTCAGTGAATTCAGGAGTGTCAAGGACGTGCTCAGCACCTCAAGGACTGATCTGGAGGAGAGCGATCAAGCCGGCATTGTGTACGTCGCTTAGCCAAGGACTAGGGAACTTCTGACAACAGGTAAAAGCTGCCAGGGTCTGTTGCTTTCTTGGGAGAATCCCCATCCAGCTATTCGGTGATAAAGAGTTTAAGAATAACATTTGCGTGCAGCAAGGAGGGAGCAAACCCGCATTTCAAGCTGCTGGGGAAGCCTGTGGGCCAGCCTGGTGGTTTTAATCAAAGCACCCTTGAAAAATGGGATGGGTACAGATGTGTGTGTGCTTAGAGTGCTGATGATTTTCTGGGGTTAGCTGATGCACAGCAAAAGCTCAACTGGCTGTTCAATGTGTCTCTTGCAGAAGAAATTTTTTCACATGAAAAAGCAGCTGTAGAAATAGCTTGTATTTTTGATTAAAAAAAAAATCAAAAGAAAAATCTCTGGATTTCTACAGAGCTTGGCCAAGGACCCCTCTCGAGTGGGCAGATCTATATCACGCAGGGAAGTCAGATGATGCTGCTGAATCAAGGCTTCCTCTGTTTATCATTTCTGCAGTATAATGGCATGTTTCTGTGTGTTGCAAATGGCTTGCAAGTGGGGATGGCTTTTGTTGAGCGAATCGATACCAGTGACCGAGGGCTCAAGCGAAGCGGAGTCCTGGGAAGTGGCAGCCGGGAGACCTGATTCTATTTTCTTTTTACCTTTGTGAATTAACTTGATTAGAGGCAGACACAGCAAATGTATATGTGAGAGGGAACATGGAAGCTGTCGAATCATTTTTGGCCCAACCTATGAAATCTGAGGGGATTTGCCCAGCTAGTGTTTTGCTGCTGGACTTTATCCTCCCAGGTATTGAGCAAAGCAGAGAAGGAATTGAAGAAACCCAAAAGTTTCCAAAAATAAGACCCTTAAGACTTGCTTCTGCTCAAGCCTGTAGCAGAACTTGTCTTGTTTCAGAGGCCGACTGTTGCTAAAGCCAAAAGCCAACCGGTACGCGTCTGGGGCAGCGTCACGCTCTGCAGGTTGCACAAACACCCAGAGCAATGCTGCCAAAGATCGCTGGAGGAGGGGAGGAAGAAGATGAGAATGGAGCTGCTGGCTCTGAGACCTGAGCTAAAAATCCCTGTGGCTCTGGACAGCTTGTCTGTAAAATGCCAGGCAGCCCTGATGCCAGCGGGTGACATTTCAGTACCCCGGGCCTGGCCCTGAGGGACAGCACTGGTACCAGAACTAGCTTCCAAAGCCTGTCTCAGTTCCTGCCTTCAGGTTGTGGTTTCAGTCACATTTGTGGCACTGGCAGACTTTCTGCTGTCTCCAGTAAGCTTGGGACCGTGTCTCCTGTAAGAAGTGCTGGAAACAGTCCTGGTGATTTGGTAGGTAACGGGAGTTTGATGTTGCAGAACAGCCACGGCCGTTTTGGTCGCTGTGTAATTGGATGTCCCAAGACACGGTCGTAAACATTATGTAGGCTTTGATAAGGGAAAAGCTCAGATGTAACCATGTGAAGCCGGGACTAAGACTCAAGTTTAGAGATGTGTATGTGTCTGAACATTCAGGTGGTGGGATTTTCAGGAACAGTTGCTAGGGGGAGATGCCTAACTCCATAGAAATCAGTTCTGGATTAAGCGTGGTCTTTGGACAACCAAGACGTAGAGGCTTCTAATTCTTACTAGGCATAAGAATGTCTTACTAGTTAGGATCCCATGGAGAGTTACACGTGTTCCAAATCCATGTCAGTTCTTGCATTTTTTTCCCAAGTCCATAATGTGCCCTTTTGCATCTTTCATAGTTTAAATCCTTTTTGAAACTCAAGAATATCCAGTACAATCGAGCTCTAAGAAGAACACCTATGGCATTTATACTTCTGTTTACAAAACCCCTGGGCTAAAATGTACTCAATACATATTGTAGTTGTTTGTGGGGGTTTGTTTTGGGGTTTTTTGGGGTTTAAATTGAGTGCTGACATGAAGTTGTGTAGTTCTGTCCATAGGTAGCTTCACCTGAACTTCCCAGAACATAGCTGGCAGTAATGACTTGTTTCGTAAGGGTCTCTGAGTATGATTTGGGAAATTAATTCCTTCATTTGCAGATGAGCAACACTGTGGACTGTCGCTGCTTAAAGTGTCCGATAAGCAAAAGATCAGACCTTAATTATTAGTCTCTAAGCACCACTAACTTCTGAGTTATCTGCTGCAGGCATCATTTGTTTGGTACATCTTTGACCTTGGTTCATTTGACTGATAACAAACTTGGGAAATAGGGAAGAAGAAAAAAAAAAGCCCACAGAATATAATTAACACCTGCTTATTAACCAAATTATTTATGAGAGAGCTCACTGGAGTTGAGTTAATGGCTGGAATAATTTTTGCGAGGGAGGAAACCTCACCTAATTGTTAAGGTGCTGCTCCACCAGCTTGTTCCCAGAGCTCGCTGCCTGCCGTGGGTTTGGGGGGGATGCCAATGGGCTCCATTGTCTGTGCTGATCCCCATCAACTGTCCTGTCAGCTCTGCATCTGAATTGCTCCCTGCAGGACAGGGTCATCGATAGCGTGGCTTGCTGCACTGTGAATTATGTGCTGCTCCCAGAGCATGAAGCTGTCTTGACTTTGAAGATAAATTAATCACCCTTGCACTTGCCATCGGCCTTTGTCTGTTGGTTAAGGGTTATCATGTTCCCCCCTCTTCTCTTCATGAATCAGAAAGTCAATTAACTGGTTCCCCCACCAGACTTTAAATCTGTAGGGGGGAGAAAAAACCTAAACAAACCACAAACTTTTTTCATGCTTGAACTGGACTTTAACCAGACTTCTTCCTTGCAACTTTGCAGCTCAAGGCAAGTTTTTATTTTCCCTGGAACACTGAGAATCCTTTGTTCAGTCCAGATTATCAGCTGGGGCTGGTTTATTTCCCAAATTCTCGCTTATTTTGTGTGGTTTTAGTTTGAAACAAAGTTGTAATTGTTTATTTGGGTTTGTTTTGTCTTGCATAAAGATACATTTCTGTGAGTGAAAATACTAATATGACAAATTTAGGCCAACCTATAGATATTCCAGTGTAGGTCTTTCATTTTCATACACTAACAAACAAACCAGGAGGAACGTTCTTCCTACCAACAGGATCTTACCTTTGTTAATGAAGTGCAGACTTTGTGCACAGGTCGGATACAGAATATGTAGTAGGATGAAAAGTGTCTGAGGAGTGGTTGGTAGGAGAGATCTAGTTATACTGGTTCTGGCTTCTGGAGAACTGGGTTGTATATCCTTCAAACACAGGGAAACGTCTGCAAGATTTGGTCTAACTCTGTGAATCATTGACCTTTCCCAGATGCTCCCAGTTGTTTTTTGGGGTAGGGAGCACAGAAAACCCCATGTCATGTCAAAAGAAGCATTGAAATAATTGATTACATTCCAGATCTGAAATGACGGAAGGGTTAGCGCAGCTTCCCAGCACAGTGAGCCCTGCCTTGCAACCTGTCTCACTCTTGCAGCTGGTGGAATGACCTCATCTCAGTTGTAAATGTGTGAATTCCCTTGGGCTTGAGGAAATAGTCCCTCTTAGAGCTGTGTCTCTGCATTGCAACTGCTGCAGTGCAAGCCTCTGATGTCTGGGAAACGTTGCCCGTTTTCTCAGCTGTGTAGAAGATAACCCAAGCCCCTGGGTTCCTCCATCCAGAAGGATTGGGAATAATTTTGCAGAGCACAAGAGTCACGCATGCTTGTAAACAGGTCACATTGCTAAAAAGATTACAGAGGATTATGGTGAGTTACTAAGATCTTTGCATCTTTACGGGGCCTCTTGCTGACAGAGGATTTATTGGTTTAGAGAAGTTGTTAGGAGAAGAGCAGATTTTCCCAGAGACAGCAGGGCAATTAGTATTCCTTTTGCAAGCATCAAACTACCCAACTTTGTTACAATTTTTGTTGTAAAAAGTCTGCTTCTGTCTCTAATCTAAACACTGGTTCCGTTCCCACCAAGTGACGCTTTATGATGTGTCGGAGCTCTCGGTGACTCCTTCTCAGAGACTTATCTGCAGAGATAATTACCACAGTAGGAAATGAATACAAACAAATGCCGTTTCCCCCTTGGTTTAGCAACTTTATGATTGCACTTGCGTCCCTCTCTGTTTGCCAAGTACATTTTTCCTATTCTGTTAGTATTGTTCAATCAATTAGATTTTGATTCATAAATTCTATTCACCTACTTACAGGTGATTGCAGCAGCCCCACTGAGCTAAAGTGGAGCTGCAGCATCCTCCAGAAAACAATTGCTGTATGAGCTGAATTATAACCAATGTCTCAAATCACTGAAATTGGTTGTCCCATGCAAGCGCTACGATTAAATGCATCTCATCTGATATGAGGCATTGATGTAGTTGGCCTTGTTTAATACACTCCTACATCAGATCTGACTCGTGTGGGGATTACCTCTCTCATCACCTGCTGTTGACTGAATTTATCATGTGCAGCTTCCTAATTTAGGATGAGTCTGGGGGTAAGTGGGACTGTAACAAGGAAAAGTTAACCTGCCACACTTCCTCGGGCTCCTCGAAAAGCTAGGGATGCACAGGATGGTGTTGACTGGTGTCTTTCTGAAGTTGCAAAGCTTTCTGTTCTCCAAGTTTTCTCTTTGGATGAGCAGGTTCATCTTCTTGCCATGGTTCTTTGGTTTTTAGTTATGGTTTTGTTCAGGTTCTCTCTCTTGGAGCGACCATTTCTCTTTCCTTTGCAAAATCAAAATCCTCATGTTCTCGGTGAATTATATTTTTCTTTTTTTTTTTCTTTTGAATTTGTTTAAAAACAAAAAAACCCCAAGGTTTTAAGTCTTTAGCTTCAGTTTTCTATTCCAAAAAATATCCATGTGCAGGGAGAAAAGTTGGCAAGTAGGATGTCACAGGAGACTGTAGTCTCAATGTAAATAAGATTGGTTTATATTTCCTCTCCCTCTTATGAGGGATTTAAGCAACTGTTGCAGTTATTTCCCATTACATGATGTTTTTAGCTTGACCACAGCAGTGTAATGGGGGAAAAAACCACCCACAAAAATCACCCAGAAGTGGGAACCTTTGAATTTGAGTCTGATATAAATAACACTGTAAAATATGGTGCAAAAATAACTGTTACTGTTCCAGTTAATATTACAGTATTAAACATGTTCTCTTTACTGCAGCCAGTAAGTCTTCTGTATATTCTCTATTTAGTGGCCCCTTCAACTATCTCTTTATTTGTTTTGGATGTTTTCAGGTGCTAAGTATTTGTCTTTTCTGAACTCCAATCTGGTGTTTTCACCCCCAGGATAATCCTTACCACTGTGGGCCACCGGCCTTTGTCTTGTCAGGGGCTTGAACCAAATTTTGGATCCATACTTTCCTCTCTAAACTTCACTTGTCACCTGGGTTTTGTGGGCCAGCTGGATCCGTGCTTCAGCTAAGCTGTGGCTAAGCTGCTTAGCCTTTAGCAGTA
>WTSP01010011.1:86555-103063 GCA_025331215.1 Actenoides lindsayi
CCTTGGACTCTCTCCAGTATTTCCCTGTCCCTCTTGAACTGGGGAGCCCAGAACTGGACACAACACTCCAGATGTGGATTCCCTAGTGTAGAGTAGAGGGGCAGGAGAACTTCCCTGGACCTGCTGGCCATGCTCTTCTTGATGCCCCCCAGGAGCCCATTGGCCTTCCTGGCCACAAGGACCCATTTCTGTCCCATGGAGAACTTTTTGTCTATCAGGACACCAAGGTCCCTCTCCACGGGGCTGCTTTCCAGCAGGTCTGCCCCTGACTAGTCCCAGTACATGGTGGTGTTCCTTGCCAGGTGTAGGACTCTACACTTCTCCTTGTTGAGATTGAAGGTTCATTCACAAGACACTTATCAAATTAAAGGGGATTTGGCTGAATTAGTAGGAGGTGGTAGGAGACCTCCAGGGAAAGCCCTAGTGCTGCAGATGCTTCATGACAACGGGTACGGCTCATTCCCAAAATAGGTGTTTAGTTGGGGCCAGGAGGAAGGGAGAAGTAAGGGAAGCTGAGGGACACTTGTGCCTTGCAACTTTGCAAGAGTAGCTGCAGTGTTTCTGCCACCCAGCAGTTTGTAGGTCAAGTATATTCAGATTTCTTAAGCATACTAAACACTTGAGTGAGAGAAAAGTTGTTTCTGCTGTACCCTTGGAGATGCTGGTGTCTGAAGGTTTTTGGTGAACCAAGTTGCTCCCTCTTCTTGAGAGCAGCCTGTGAAGTGCTGTTGGTGTTTTGATGAAAGGAGAGCCTTGATATTTGTGCTAGAAAAGGAGCATGTTGACAGTCTCTTCTGATGTGTACACGATGGGTCCCTCTTGCTTATTTAGGAATGACTATAATAAAAGTGGCTGCTGGTGGTGAGACACTGTGAGCCTTCCCCTTGATTTTGGTGGTGGTTACCATCTTGAGATGATTTTTTTTCCTGCCTTTCCTATGCATAAAGTCTATAGGAAAAGTCTCTTAAAATAGCAAGAGTGTTCTGGCACTGCTCCTAATTTATCTCAAGTCTGCTTTTACAGTGCTAAAAAGACTAGGGGACCTTTTACAGGTCTCTCTTGGTACTGGAATACATGAGAATGAAATACAGTTCTTCAAATGAGGAGGTTTGTATCCTGATTTAATCCTCTAGCTGCTAGGCAGATGGAGAAGGTTGCTTCCAATGTCCTCATACATTTTAGGATCACAGATACTGTCCTGGCCAGGGGCTCAGTTTGCTCTGGCATCTGCTATCTTCTTTTTCTGTTGAAGTTGCTTTTTACAGCTCTTGGGAAATGTGGACCCTCACAGAGCATGTTTTTATCAGTCGAGGGATGAGGGAAGTAATCATTCCCCCAGTAGCAACTCAGGAGCTTCTCTGGGTTTGTTCTGTAATATTTCACCGTGCAGAAGCGCTCTTGTTGTTCTCTTTCTGAGTGTAACTCAACCTTTCTCAACTTCCATCCAGCAAAACCCTGTCACTTTGTAAAATCTGCTTATGACGAATGATACTAATAAATTTTTTTTGCCACCCAGACTGATTTGTGATCGTGCTGGTCTTGGAGATCAGGCAGGGTCAGCACCTCTATTTCAAGAATCCATGTGATGCTGAGGTTGAGTTAAAACCCTCCAATTCCTTCCTTCCATGAGGGGGAATCTGTTGTTTTCAACCAACAGCTCTAACAGTCCCAGAGAGACTTCATGCCCTGTTTGTTGGGGGTTTTTTTTGTTTGGTTGTTGTTTTCTGGTTTTCTGTGTAGTGCTGAGAAGAGGGGAATGCTGGCACTTCCAAATACAGATGATTTTATAAGTCCTCTCATCTCATGTGCTTTAAGTAAACTTCATCTTGTGTAATACTTGGTCCTTTTTTTCAAATGCATTAATTCCTGTGGAGATCAGTAGTTACAGACTAGACTAAAATCTAATTCTGAAATCCCTCTCCAACGTGAAGATGTTTGCAGAGGAGAACAGCAGCAATAGTATCTCATCTGAATTGATTGCAGTAGATGGCAGGAATACAAATGGTGCGGAAAGCAGGGAGTCCTGCAGCAAACTGGCAGCTCAATATAGAGGGAATACGAGCTGCTACATTTCTATTTGTGAAGGAGGATGCTTTGTGTAATCCCGGGGAAAGAGATGCCTCTTGAAAATTCTGCCTCTAAAATTCATCCTCTTGTTTTGTTGTTGGTTTTGGTTTGTTTTTTTTCTGGTACTCGGTGTTTTTTGTTACAAACCTTTCCTATGCACTCCAGCAACGTTGTGGAGCCCAAAGAGCATTTCAGAGGTCCCCTTTGGGCTATCCAGTTTTCTGTGGACAGGACACGGAGGAGCGGTGAGCTGCCTGGTGCTGCAGTGGGACTGATAGCAGCCACGTGCCTCCGTACACAACGGCAGCTGCATAAATTACAGCCTCGTAACCCTAAGGCATAGCTAAATTTCAACTAAAGCCTAGTTGTGCCTGTATTATTTCAGTTCTAATACATGAGCATGTAAATGTGTATGCCAGGGAATGAAACCTGGATCCGAGATTGGGGGTGAGAGTGGGGAGGGAGCGTAGCTGGAGCATAAAGACGTGAAAATTGCAATCCAATCTGTAGAATTCACCGTATTTGAACCACACAGGATCTCCAACAGCTTGGCATTTGTAACGTGGCGGGATGTTTTATTACGGTGTGTTCCCACAAGGTGAATTAAAATAAGGATTAAAAAGCCCCTATAAATCAGATTTTATAGCTGCCTAAACCACCTGCAAACTGTTGGTACTTGTTTTCAAAATCTACCATCATTCTGCTGTCAAATTGATTTCGGTTTCATTAGCAGAGCTGGCATCGCCTGGGCTTGGCATAATCTACTGGCTGCATAAATTACTAGCAGTGTAATTGTAAGCAATGTCTTAATTTTGTCAACAGCGTTCCAGAGTGCCAGCGATACCCTTTATGCACTATTTTTAATTGTCTCGGCTGGATGTTTTTTCAGCAAATTTTACCTCGATGGGAAATAACAGAAAGAATTTACGTGAGCCTCTAGTAGTTAGTAGAGGCAGGAAGACGCTGTGCGTAAAACCCGAGAAGAACGTTTACCAAGGGGCTCTCCAGCGTTTGTAAACGGTTTCTAATGCAAAAGGCAGCTTCTGAAGCGCCGAGAGTTAAGCGAAGGAGCAAGTTCTGGTGGCCCCGTGCAGCAAGGAAGTGTTGCGAGTGAAAGCTGATAGTGTGAGCTTCAAGCTCTGCTTCGCAGTCAGAACCGTGCGAGTGCTGGAGGTGATGGGAACCCTCTGAATCGTGGAGGAAGAGCTTGGTTCCCCACGGCTGTGCAGCCATCGCACCATCAGGAGGTTGGTTGCTCAGATGGGTGTTTTGCAACCTGGCACAAAGTCTATAAAAAATCTGTGTGAGCCTCCAGGACATTATACGTGACCGAAATAAGCATCTGGGGAGTGTTACGCTTCACCTCTCCGTAAGGTTTCGGCAACGCTAGCTGTGTTAAACATATGGGAAAAAAGGATAATGGGCTGCATGGTCTGGGTCTTCAACGTGGTGAATTGTCTCAAAATGCTCCCGTACGAACAAAGTGTCTGTAAATATGTAATTAATGAACATGAAGCTAACAGCCAGCAGTCAAGTCTGTGCATATAAATCCTTGGTAGCGAGTGCTCAGTAAGTTACTCTGTACCACAATTGATTTTTCCAGTTGAAGACTTGGAGCAGAAGAAACCTTTTTCTATTTGGCTGTGAGTAAATGTCAGCAGGGCAGAAAGATTCATATTCTGATGGGAGGGAATGAATGCATTTGCCCCGTAAGTGTGGAGAGTTAATGTTGTGCTGTATCTCTGCGTGAAATAAGTCTTAGGGAGGTAGTTGATAGGTTCTCTTCTCTCATTCGAAAGCATTCATTATTAGCAATACTCTGTATATTAAATGGAATAGCAATGGATTTGTTACATGTGGAAGAGTCCTCCCAGTTCAATTTAAAACGCGGAGCGGATTTTGCTAATGCACGTTCTACAAGTAACCATTTATTTCTCTGGACAAACCAAAGGCAGAGGCAGGGAATTGTTAAAAGCTCCCCAAGGCTGTCTGCTGTGCTGTGCTCCAGGCTCTCTCCTTTCTCTCTTCTTTTACAACTCTGGACTGAGATGACCATTGCAGGGAAGAGCTTTTCGCATCAATCAGCACTGGATTCTGGTTGCCAATACACAGAGAGCCAATTTAGCTGTCTACTCGAGTATGTGATCTAAGTCACGCCGAGGTTAAAGCCTTATCTAAATCCTATTAAAGCCAATACTAAGACCCCATAAACGTAATTGGGTTTAGTGTAGATCTATGTTACAGATTTCTTTTCTGTATCTTAGCACATTTGTATTTTTTGATCAGTTGAGTACCTTTTGATAAGCCGTAGTTAAACTTGTCTGGGATGGTTCCATGTATCCTTGCTTTTGCTCTGTTAAATTAGAGTGGCGTATGTAATGTATAATCCAGGAAGTCAACTAATAAGTCTATATTGAAGCCAAACTATCCCTGGGGGGGGAAATTTTCTATCATTCAGCATCATAAGCAAGTTCTTCTCTGATGTTCCTGTATTTCCATTAATGTCACTAAACTTAGTCTCCCTCACAAAGAAGTGGCTGTGATAAAGGTTTTATTTTAATTTTATCTGCATCTGTAGTTTATTTTCATTTTTTACCTCTATTCATTTAAGTAGGTTTATTGAGGTAAAGGTAGAAACAGCATTTGTGCCTTGAGTAGATTGCATCCCCTGTGCTCCAAATGATGTCTCCCATTAAATACTCAGTTTTGGTGGTGGGCCAAGCTGTAGACACCCTCTCGTTGGCAATTAATTGATTGAATGAATAATCTTAGCAAGTTTGATACCAGTAGTCTTACAATTAAGTGCTCAGCAATGTAACAGGAGTTTTGGCACTCGGAGTGGTTTTCAGTCCTGATGATTGATCTATAGACTGGAGAAGAAAGGAATTGGGATGTCATTAGCAGCAGAACTAGAGAATACCTGACGCGTTGGCTTACCCGTGTTTTAGGACTGGGGTCCTGGTTCAGTGGGGTTTTCTGGTGTGTTAACACTCCATGGGAAGCAAGTATTGGTTATACAACTCTTCCACAAGCTCTTGAACTCAGTGGGACATTTTATGTGGATTTCTTGGAGACCAGCCTTTTATGAACGTGTTTTATTCATTAGCCTAAAACTCTCGTCAAAAAATAAGTGACAGCAATTATTAAACATTTGCTGCATTTAATTTATTCCTCCTCAATTCTTCTGTGGCTTAATAGCTAAAGAAAAAGTTTGCAAGGTGATAGTGCGAGGCTCCATCTGTTCAGACAGCTAAAAGGAACCAGAGGACAACTTCTAAAGGATGAACACTAAAGGTATTGTTATTGCTCTTGCTGAGTTTAATTACAGAGAATAGGGACCGATAAATATGTCTACAGGACGTATTGATTGCTCTGTGAATGTACACATCTATTTAAAGGCAAAGTCAAAGATGTTTGTACTGCATGTGACCTATCAAGACAAGCAGAAAGCTGAAAGGCGAATATTTGGCAAAGTGAACAGTTAGTTTTGGTTTCCATACTGCTCTAAGGTGCTTTAAAAGGTCACTCAGAACATCAGAAGAGTAGCTGTGTGTGCCTTTCACCACAGAAAGGCTGGGGTTAGAAGGGGCCTCTGGAGATTAGTTTTGCTCAAAGCAAAGTCGGCTAGAACAGGTTGCTCAGGGCCACGTCCGTTTGGGTTTTGAAGATCTCCGATGATGGAGACTCTGCAGCCTCTGAGGGAAACCTATTCCTGTGTTCAAGCACTGCAGCAGTAATGAAACTTGCTCTTAAAGGGAATTTCTCATACTTTGGCTTGTGCCCACTGTTCCTTGTCCTGTCTCTGGGCAGCAGATCTCTGCTTTACCTTCCCCCTTTAGGTACTGAGACACGCTGACAAGATCCCCCTGAGCCTTCTCAAGGCTGAACAATCTTGCTGCCCTCACCCTCTTATCTAACAGATGCCTCAATCCCATAATCATCTTTGTGGCCTTCCTCTGCACTCGCTTGAATGTCTAATGAATGAAAGTTTGAAATATTTTAGGTTGCATTCAGGCAGGTAATTTCATGTTCCAGTTTATGATTTCCTTCTCTGTTTAACTAAAAAAAATCCAAGCAATTTTGCACTTATCTAAAATATGGAAGGAAGCTTTTATTATGTCATCAGAAACAGGGTAAAGGATTAATCTGTAATTTGCCCTTTGGCTAATTGAGACTTCTAGATCTGGTGAAGTGAAGGGTTGAAGGCCTGAGCTTTACTTACGTGAGAACAAGAGATTGGAATGGATCAGAGGGGAGGGACATGAAACTTTGGCCCTATATTCTAAAGGAAAATCTATATTTCAGTTATTCTGTTAAATTACTCTGCTAACCCATATTCCCAGAACTTCTGCCTTTGAAGACACTGGGAAATTCATCTCCAAGACAATTGACAGTGATTTAAAAATAGAAAAAAGTCTGCACCAAGCTACCTTTGGTCACTTAGATGCTTTCACAATTTCTGCCACACCTGTAATAAACTCTGCATTGACCCATCGTTGTTATAAAGTGTGAATTTAGCAAAAATCACAAATTCCCCCCGTGAGACCAATAATTAGAGCTTGTGATGTGTTTTATAATCACTTGGAATAGAGCAATAAGTATGTATATTTTAGTAGCAGTCATTTCATCCTTTTCATTAAAGAAAAGTTTAAGGTTGCAAATGTGGTTTTTATTTTCCTCAAAGGTTATCTGGGTTTTTCTCCCTTGTAGGAACCCAATGCCCTAAAGACATGTTGGATTGCTTATCCAATTATGGCTGCTTTCCTAACTAATAGTTTTTAGATATTCATTTTTAATGATTTTTATGCCTCTTGAAAATGCCAGCAATATTGCTCATAAATCATTGTCCTTTCCTTTAGCTCTCCTGGATTAATATAAATTCACTTTAATTACAATTCCAGTTGGAGCAACTGCCTTTAATCCTACTGGTTTTAGAGGTAGGCATTTAGTTCAGTACAGCTCATTAAAGAGCAGGGCTATAGGTGAGTGTCATGATTAGAAGTAGAATGAGGTGCTGGGGGAAGGGGAATTTTTATGCCGCTGGAGATACAGCCTTAAGAAGCATTATTCTTTAGTTACGCACCGTGATGCTGAATGTTTTCTTTCTGCTGTTTTCTGCTGAGTACCGTATCGTTCTGCGTCAGCCTCGTGCGCAAGGCTTATGTATCTTGGAAATAACCGCCTGTGTATTAATGGTGACGGGAACTCAGACAGACACCGCTCCTCTCAGGGTGTCTGCGGGCAGAGGCAACGTGTTATATTTTAAATGCCTTCTCTTCATCTGAAGGTCGGTGGCGGTTGGTGGCAAGAATGAAGATTCACGAGGGTCGGCGGCCGCGGGCTCGCGTCAGCACTGGTTGGTGGTACTGGTCCCGTGGCTTTCTGGCCAGCCGTGACGTATGGATGTCGAGTGAACCCCGTCCTGCGCGGGAAGGGAGCTGCTCTGTCACCTTGGGTGCCCACTGGACTAGAAACTCTCTCATTTCATATCCCTGCTGCGCTAGAACAAACACGGGGGAAACAAAAATTAGCTGCAGCTAAGCTGTACTGAATATGATAAAACTGCTTTTGATTTATATTCATGGGGAGTGAAATCCAAATTGAGCCCAGAGGTGAAAGCAGAGATGTAAAACCTTATGTAGCCCACTGCCTCTTTAAGAAAACATCTATTTCTTTTGCTAAATATCAATCCAGGGGAAAAAGACCTGTGTGTGTTTCATTTTTCTTTGCTGACATTTTGATGTGATTAAATTCATGGTGCTGCAAAGAAATATTGCCAAGCAAACCTCACGGCCGAAGAAATAGCGCAGCCTTCTCCCAAAGCCAGCAAGCACCCAGCAGCTTTCTCTTCGGTGTAATTAGTAAAAGCTTGGTTCCACTCTAACCTGTAAATCACTTTTTCTCTGCATGGGGCACTTCTGTTAAATGCTGACTATCTTCTATCAACTGGCACAGCTAAACAGATGAACAAAATTAACACCTTAACGCTCGGTGAGGCGTTTGGAGAGTCTCGAGCAGATGTGTAATCAACAGAAAAACTCCGCTTACATGGGGTGATTTCATTCTCTAGCCACTCATTTCTGGGCTACTGATGAACTCATAAGTCAGGAGGCTGATGTGCTATTTATACTGTTTGTGGGGTTTTTTTTCTTTTAAAGAAAAAATATTGTCGTGACTCACATTTCTTTGCATGTCTCGGTTCCCCGAGGAAGTGTTGCTTCTGGCATTTGACTAGGCACTAGAACACTTTCTTCTCAGTTCTTTCACAGTGGAAAAACATTCCTGTGAAAGACCAGTCCTTCTGGTTTGAGAAGACAGGTAGCGTTATGTCTAAGCCTCTGGCTTGATTATTTTAAACTCCTTTTAAATTTTTCTGACACTGGGATTCACCAGAGGGAATTTTTGATCTGAAGGGAAACAACTGACTCGCACTGATTTTGTACTTGAACCAATTTCAAGAAGAAAACCACCTTCTGACCAGCCTTACCCATTTATCTTTAACTGCCTGGTGGTCTAGCCCCACTCTGTTATATATTTATTTTTTTTACTTTTAATTTTTTTTTTCTTTCTTTAAAGATGGTGCAAATGCTTCCCCCTCGGTCCTTTGCAAAGCTCTTCAGGTACTGAGTTGAACAGAGCACGAATGCACAGGATGATTAAGCAAGACTCAACTTCTGAAAGTCAAGAACAAAACACAGGTTTCCTGATGACGAGCCCGTCACCCTTTGACCGAACCCCAGAATCCTTTTACCCAGTACTGGGCAGGCATCTCCTGATCCCTGCCTCTTTGCTCTGGAGAGCTGGGTGTTGGGCTAAATGTGTGATTTATGAGATGTGGAAGGCTCCGTGTTTTGAGCGCTCTCCTTTTCTGACATTGGAAGAAGTCACTAAGCCACTTACTTTTTCAGTACATCACATAAAATGCAAAGTGTATTTGATGAGGAGCCACTTACACAGTTCTTTACAACATGTAGACAGAGTTACGAGGCTGGGCAGCAGCTTTGTTGATGAAAGAATAAAGTAGAAATATTTTTTTTTCTTCTAGCCTTTCAAATGGGCAGAATAAAAATTTTAATTACTTGTTTGTCTCTAAAGAATTGGGCGAAGCCATAGGTTGGGCTTATGCATATGCACAAGCAAGTGAGATACATATCTAGTGCCAGAAAATGGCTTCAGCCTCTGATGGGTAGTAAATTCTCTGCCTATTTACAGCTAATAGTAGATGTGCCCACACATGCTGACAGAGAAACCGTATGTCAAGGTGATCAGCAAAGGGCAACGGGAAAGAGTCTGTTCTCTTGTGTAAAGGCAGCGGGTTGTCAGGCTCTCTCTAGGCAGTTTTTCCTGCAAAGAGGTTGACTGACCTTATGGACAGAGGAGAAAATTCTCACCTCAGTGGGCTGAGGAGCTGGTGACATGTCCCAGTCCTCTGGTAGCCACAGTCTTGCAGCCGCTCATCATCTTCATGTGCTCCTCAATCCCTTAGCCCACGATTCCTTCTTCCCTGACAGTCTGTTACAGCTTTAAGAACGCCCTGTGCTCAGTATTTACATTTATAAACCTGTCAACACCGCCTGTCTTTGGTGTCCAGCGTGACGGGAAGGTCTCGACACGAGTATTTGTGGTGTGCAGATGCTGCTGGACTTTGCAGTAAGTACCGGTGTCCGGCCACCTCCTCGCGCCTTGCTGCCCAGCCCTTCCCCCCCTCCCCACGCTTTCTGGAGTCGTTATTTGCAAGATGAAGTACGAAGGAATTCGTGGGTGAAATCGGGTGATCCTTGAAGACAGGAAGATTGATAATAGGACATTTGAGGGAGGAGGAGTTGTGAATGAGGACAGGTAATTGTCTATATAAATCTGTGAATAGGAGCTAGCTACCTAACAGTAGAGAATGTGCGCTACTTTATTTCTGTAGGAAGAAATGAGATTGAGTCATATATCAATTAACCTTAAGCCAGATAAATGGTTGAGGATTAATTTACTAGATAATACTGGAATCTGGGAGGATGTGGAGGATTTGTTGGAAACTATTTAAAGCATAATTAATGTTCCTTTTAAATATACAGAGATATAACAAAATGAGTTGAAAAATCTTTGTATTAGAAAATGGAACATTTTCAAAAGAAAATAAATGTTTAAGCATCAGTTCCCAGCTGCTGGGAGGTAATGTGGTTTCGTTCAAGACAAAGAAGCTTTCTGGAGTTAGGTGGCAGAGGATCATGTTCTGGTATTAAAAGGACAGAATTTAAACGTTGAGTTGCTGAGCATTTTCACAGCCTGCTGACATTAACTGGTGCTCTTTTGCCTGGCGTGGGCCCTCTACGCTTGTGTTTGGAACAGGATTTGCCTTCTGCCCATCGCTGCGATGGCTTTTACTGGGGTCTTGAGCTGCTTGGGTTTCTACTGGCTTTTGCTCTTCCAGGGACGAGGTGCTGGGAGCAATCGTCAGCAGCTCTCTCTGTTTACCCTTTGGGGCAAAGCGCATCGTCAAAATATGTAAATATTTCAATTGCTAATTTATACCCTTGGCATTCAGGGTGACTTTTTCAAGTGACTGACGTGCCGCATGATTAGTTGCTCGTAGCCTCGTAATTAGCTGAAATGTCATTTACATGGAGTTGCCTTGTTGCCTGTTTTGCTGTGTGTGAGGAAGAGGAAAACCCTCGCACGGGCACCGCTGAGCTCTTCAGCTCCTCCGAGTTCCTCCTTTATGTTAGCAACATGTGATAAATAAAAAATGCTAATGACAGAAATTACGTGCCACCTTTACTTCAATTATAACAGCAGAAAAGCTGAAGCTGTGTCTCGTTTGTGTGCCCTTTGTGGGTCTGAGAAGACACGACCTAGAACGATCCCACCCATGCAGAGTCTTCCTTGTGTGCGTACGCTGATTGGTTTGGGTTTTGTTCCTTGGACTCCTTTTTGATTTGAAGATCTCAAAACCCTTGCGGATTTTCTGCCAAGTTGTTCCTGTGCAACTCCAAAGAGTTTAGAAGTGGTTTGGGGTTTTTTTTTCCTTTTTTCTGCTGTGGTAAATATGCTTCAGCCAGCCAATGCTTGATGCTGCGTGTCTAAAATGGTGTTAATATGTAACTTTCCACTGAGGTTTTGATTTTGTGATTGCCTTAATTGCCTGGCACATCTAGCACCCAGGTTCTGTAGTGTCCCACTGACATATTTTAATTGCTTTGTTGAACAGATGATATGTTTATGGGTAAGGGTCAGGTTTTGAAAAGGAATTCGGCTCCTAAGCTCCTTTCTTATCTATCCTGCATGTTCCAGGAGGCAACGTGTTGGGATCTATCGTCCACCCCGTTGTGCCAGGGGCACTTTTACTTGATCAGCAGTGCTGTGCCTCAGTTTTTATTGTATTGGTACTGGGTTTAATTCATTCCTGGGCACAAGGTGCTGGGAGAGAAATAAACCATGAGCCAGCTGCTACTAACAGGTCTGGAGGAAAATCCTTCAAACCCTTTTGCTATCTGTTTAGCACCGCGGGTAAGTGGTTCTGTTGAGCTGGAGAAGCCAGATTATAAGAGCTGTTCTTTTCCCATCACTTTGATATCAGAAAGAGTGCGATAGTATTTTTACCCATCAGTAGGATGCAGAAGTTTGTCTTCCATCTGATTCCTGTATAAACAGATTTTGCATTACTCAATACAATGCACTTTAGCGATGGGAAATGTCAAAGTGATCGGGGGAAGCTGGCATTTGGAAAGTGCCCGAGCGTGTCTGCAGCTACATGTTCCTACAAGAAGTTTCCAATTCTCTTCAGCTGCTAAAACGCAGTCTTTCTAACCTACAAATGTGACATTAAATTCTCTTGTGGTGCAGATTAGAGAGGAAAATGACCCTGCCCACCTTCCTCTGGTTATGTGTTCACAGCAGTTTCCGAGAGAACCGAGTCCACGTGATTCAGTTTGGGTAGGAAAAATCTGTCTTGCAATAGCTGTAGTTCAGCATTTGCTTGCATTTAGCCTAGATATTGAGATCATAATATTGATGATGGCTTGGTTTTACTGCGAAAGGTGATGTTTTCTGACACCGTCTGCACCTCTCGCAATCCAAACAACTGTTACTTGGAGCTTTGGAAGATTTTTCATGCTCGGAACAGATTGAGTGTAGCCTGGCTTATTTAGAAAGTGTAGTCATGGGCCAAATTCAGAGTGACTCAAGGCCAAGTTAAGTACTAAGCACCTCAACGTGATGTGCTGGCACCTTTCAGGTGCTTTAGAAAGCACGTGTTAGACGCTGGGCTCATTTTCCAGAGAGCTAAAAGAAGCGTGATCCCGGCAGCAACAGATGATTCATGCTTTTGCTTTTAAAACAAAACAAAATTGTCACCAAACCTCAGAGGAGTATAAAAGAAGCAGTTTTCTTGCACCCAGTTGGTAGCTCTGTGATGATGTTTCTTGGCATGCATCTGCACCAGTTAAAAATAATCCTGAAACTGTGACGGGCTTGGCCCTGCTGACGCTTTTGGTTTTTTCCCTTTTCAAATCAGGTTTTCCTAAGAAGGAGGTTTTCTCTTATTATGATTTATGATGACTTGCCCTTTGTCAGAATACTCGTTTCAGTGTGAAGTCTTTGTAAAATAGCTCAGCTGATGGAGGATTTTGGGCATGAAGAAGTTATCAATATTAAAAATATCCTGTCATGACAGCAGCGCCTTTGTTAAGAAATACTTTCATTATTCGGTAAAAATGGTCAGACCCTCTACTCCTCCATGTGCCTGTTCTGTTTCCAGATTGCTTTTATGGAGGTTTGGGGTTTTTTTCTCCCTCCTCTCCTTTCTCTTTCTCCTTCTCCCTCCCCTCCTTTCTCTTTCTCCTTCTCCCTCCCCTCCTCTCTCTTTCTCCTTCTCCCTCCCCTCCTCTCTCTTTCTCCTTCTCCCTCCCCTCCTCTCTCGTTCTCCTTCTCCCTCCCCTCCTCTCTCTTTCACTTCTTTTCCTTTAGCTTCTGTGATGAACAAAATGAGAATGGGTATGTTGTAATGAAAAATAGGTACCCGAAGTCAGGTCAGGAAAGGTAAATGGGTGCAGGGTGTGGAAGATGAAGTTCACATTCAATTAAAGTCACTTACTGCTGTAACGTTATCTCCCCTTGCACTCCAGCTCTGCCTTCGGAGTTATCTTGCCCTGGCAATGACAGAAGCCTGCCTGGGGGGCAGAGTTGGGGCAGTAAGAGATCTCAGGATGGATCGTTACTGCTTAAGTAAGCATAAAACATCCATGTATTTTCCCACAGTTCTGCTGTGGGAAAATAAAACCTGTCTGTTTCCCCCTATTTACTGTAGTGGGTTAGTGGTAATCACCATTTATGAAGTCACTCATAAGAAAGTAATAGCTTGAGTAGTGCTTCGGGATTAAAGCACATCTTTAAATGGTACTATAAGGAATCATTTCTGTAATGCAACGCTGATCTGTAGCCCTGAGATGAGTTTACATCCCAGGATTGACCAAACATTGCTGGGTTTATTACCCACGATGAGATGTAGTGTTCTCCTGGTTTTTTGTTCTGTGTAAGAGTAGCTTTGGTGGCTGTTGATATTTAGCACTGGGGAGATGCCCAGGGCAGAGAGTGACTCGAGCTTTCCAGTGGCCTTACCCGAGTGATGGAGAGTGATGTCTGCACCAGTTCCAGATCAATACTGGGTTTCATTTGTGCCAAGCGACTGCATTTGCCAAAGGGGGAAGGGAGCTGTGATGAAGGTTAAGAGCTGGGTAGGTAACTGGAAAACACCCAGTTGCCATTTTTCTTTTTAATGAACACCCAGGGCCCGAATTCAGGGGCACTGTTACTCCGAGTGCTCCCACCAGAAATCACAGTGGCAGTTTATTTGCATCCTGGGAACGCAGAGAACCAAGTACCATAGCCTAGGGCCCTCTTGAATAAATGCAGTACAAGATGAATTAAAAAATAATAGAATGGTCCCCGAGCCCATTTATGTGATGGTAATGGTGAAATGTCAGCATAATACCAGTTCAGTTTTGTAGAAGGACCTTCTCAAAACATATATACGGAGTCAGTATGTTCTGCACTGGATCTCATCGTGGTGATGCTGGAAGTGTAGAAACTTTGGCAGAAGGAAATTTTGAACCAGATTGTGAACTATTTCACAAATACGTTTCAGCTTTAACAGATCCAAACTCCCCTCCTTTCCCCTTCAACACACTTGTGTGCTCCTTTGTCTAGAGAGGGGATCATGCTTCAGTTTTGCATGTGAATCATAGACTTGTCAGGTTTGGAAGGGACCTGAAAGCTCATCCAGTTCCAACCCCCCTGCCATGGGCAGGGACACCTCCCACTAGAGCAGCCTGCTCAGAGCCCCAGCCAGCCTGGCCTTAAACACTGCCAAGGATGGGGTTTCCACCACCTCTCTGGGCAACCTCTTCCAGTGTCTCCCCACCCTCCTGGGGAAGAAATTCTTCCTAAACCGACATCTTGGATTTCGAGGCTGGAGAGCTGCAAGTCTTGACATCTCCTCCCAGTGTCTCATTATGGAAACCACAGCCTCTAGCAGCAAGTTAACTCCCCTCATTTTCAATGGCTGGCTTCTAGGCAGGTTCTGCTTGCATTTCATCCAGGGCTTTGTTGTTTTGGGGTTTTTTTCCTTCTAAAAATCTTATTCACCTTTGTAGATCTGAAACTGATGGCCTTCTGAATACTTGGTAAAAGGAATTAATTTGGAGCAGGGATGGCAATTATGCTCATAAGAGAGCAGAGAGACTGTTTTCCTGCTTTAGTTTATTGGATGACTGAGCTAATTCATTACTGGTATAGGAATCTTATTTTTCTATTGCTGGATGGTCATCCATTCAGGACTGTAAATCTAATTATATTGAATACTGAGAGTTGCAAGAGGGTGTTTCTGTTCTGGTTTAAATATAAGGAATAATTTGCTAGCAAAAACTCTACAGCTTTGTAACAGACTTAGTGGCAGTTCTGCAGTTCAATCTATAGGCAGCATATTAAGTCCAAGAAGAGAATATGGTGATTAAAAATGAATTCCTTACTACTTGGACGGTATCAACAGCTTAGCTTGTGTTTGTTAGGAGAGGGCATCTGTCTCCCTGCCTTATTAGATGAGGAGAAAGCAAATATAAACACAGGAAAGAGCCAATTCAGCCCCCCTACGTCGTTCCCGCGTTGCCAAAAGCCACTGTACTGCCTGTTGGACGGGGCTGCTGCAGCTGCCAGTGCATCTGCTGCCACTGCACCTCTCGCCACGGGGCTTGTCCCCAGGGGTTCTCTTTAAAATGGCAAGCTGTCAATGCAAACATTGACATGTGCCCGTCTGCCCAATGGGTGTTGTAAGCGGGTTAGGTTCCCCCAAAGGAAAGGGCATACGCAGAGGTGCAGTGGAAGGCTCTGGTTGTTTGGCTCGTAGCTGGCGGAGATGGGGTGATGCAGTGGAAGATGGAATGTCCTGTCAGCCTTCAATATTATCTGCGGATAAATGGATGTGATCTTTTTTTTTGTTTTGTAGTTAGCAGCAGATTTACACTGTCTAAAAAACCCAATTCCTTGACATTCCATCATTTTATCTAGGATCTTTATTCTGAAATAGACTGGAAGTCTGAATGTATCGCCAGAAAGGCTTCAGTAGAGAGGAACGGCCACAGAGCCAGGACTCGGGTGGTGGTGCCAAGACACAGCGGTAGGGGGGAGGGAGAAGTGGATTTGCAACATGGTTCCAAGAGAAACAGGTAAACATATGGAAAGGGCACACATTACAAAGGGGACTTCTGAGCCTGAAGACCTGGATGGAGCTGAGAAAATCCATGTTCGGTTCCTTATGTCAGCATGAGCTGCCTGTAAATTATTTTTTTTTTTCCTCTTGGAATGAATTCTTGTGTTCTTGGTACCTGGTGTCAGAGTAGCTGTGTCCTGGAGCAACGAAAATAGGCAGTAATCAGTAAAGTGGGCACCACAAATGCTTCTCTGCTTCATCCTAATATATGCTGATAGCAACTAAGGAAGCCAATACTTTGAGTGCTAAAAGCACTTAAGCAGCTCACCAGTAGAGACTGACTACTGGGGAGAAGGGAACACAACCAGTGGCACTGGTGGGGTTGCATCTGCTGTATTTGTCCTGTGATCATAAAGAGTCCAGGCTGACAGTAATGGAAACAGTGTTTGAATTGCCTTGAGTCAAAATGTAGTTCCTATAATAGATTTCAATGCCTGTAATGGCCCTGTCTGCATTTGATATAAACTGCACTGAAATTGGGAATGACTGCTTTAAAAAGGAAATATCCATGTGCTCACAAGTTATTTGGTTTGGTTTGTTTTACTTTGGGGCTGTGGAAATCATAGAATCATAGAATAGTTTTGGTTGGAAGAGACCTTCAAGATCATCCAGTCCAACCTTACTCCCAGCCCGATCAAACCCACTCAACCCTGTCCCTGAGCACAACATCTGCCCGGCTCTTAAACCC
>WTSP01010011.1:127400-137437 GCA_025331215.1 Actenoides lindsayi
GGAGGGGTTTCCAAGCCCCCCGTGGAGCTGTGGTGCTGAGGGACAGGGGTCAGTGGTGCCCTGGCCGTGCTGGGGGAACGGTTGGACTCCGTGATCATGAAGGTCTCTTCCAACCAAAATGATTCTATGATTCTATTACCTCTGTCTCTACAGTGGACTTAAACCAAAATCTCCCTACAACAGGATGCTCCCATTTAAGCATGCTGCCAGCCTCTTGCAGTTGTTTTTGGAGTAATGAGCAAGGCTGGATTTGCTAACACTGCACCAGAGCAGTGGCCCAGCCTGGGTTGGTTTTGTCCCTTCTATTGAAGAGCACCAGCCCCTTCCAGTAACACTGTGGGCTGACGTGCACGGTCCGCAGCCCACGGTACAGTTCAGAGAGCAGCCACTGGAGGAACTGAGCAGAGAGGTTCTTGCCTGTGCTCTGTACACAGAGATGAGAAGAAAAAGGTGTCTCTCCCTGAGCTGACGATCGAAGTGATAGCTAAGTGTACGTAGGAGATGGGCCTTTGGATTAATTCATAACTTCCAAACTGAATATCCCCTGTTGTTTGTTTGTTTACTGTAATGCCTGCTGATTCTGACCAAGATCACCCAGATAGCTGCTGTACAAACATACCCTGAATGACAGCTCCTGTTGTGCTGCACTTATCTAACTAGAGATAGAAAGCATAGAAGGAGAGAGGAAATCTCAGAGTCGCTCACACAGCTGGTCAGCAACAAAGCCCGCGGGACGATGCTCGCTGTGGTCTATCACTTCCCAGCTTAGAGTCTTCAATCTTTCTTCCCTGACCTCCCAAAGCTCCAAAATACAGGAGTGTAGAAATATCAGAGAATTGAGGCCCGGGAGGTATTACACAGCAGAGGCAAAACAGTAACAGGCAGAAGCAAACAAAGCATCTGCTTGGCAGTATGTGAAACACAGTGAGGCTTCTTTCTTTAAAACAAAGACCAAAAGGCTGAAGAATTCAACTTGATCCTTTAATATAAAAAGCTTCCTTCTGCTAGGAGTTGCCAAATCTCGGTTGGACTTGATGATCTTGAAGGTCTCTTCCAAGGAGAAGGATTTCTGGTGGGCTTTCTGTGCACTGTGCTTTCCGTAGCGCTCTCTCTGTGACTGTAGATTAGTGGCTAGTGAAGAGCTGCTCGGGCAATATGCAATCTAAATCTGTATGATTGATGTCAAACTATATTAAATTCCAGCCTGATTTGACAAGACTAAAGCTTGCTGCCCCTTTTCTTGTTGCTTCAAGAAAACAAATAATCTTTACTTACATAAGAGCTCTGTGGTTTGGAAACAGAGAAGTCCTGATGTTTGGAATTCAAAAGCAAGATCAGACTAGTTGTTCAAGTACGGAAAAAACTACATCTTTATTTTTTTCTTTCCTAGGGAGACATGACTGAAGAGGGTAGATTTCATTTAAAAAGGAGTCTAGGGAGAAGACTCTCTCACCAGAGTCTGAATTTCTGGCAAACACGTCATTCCTCTGCTTATTTATCATCTACCCTTCGTAAATGTCAAGTGTAATAACAAAAGGTTTTAATAAACTTGTCAGAATTGTTTCATGTCAGATTGAGCGAAAAGGTTATGTATAATAATAATAAAAACAAACCTAAAACAATACTGAATTCAGCTTCAGGAGGAGCCCTGGTCTATCCATCTCTCTTGAGAACTTAGTACTTCACTGCCGTGTTGGTTAGAAAAAGAAATTCTTTTGTAGTGTGTCTTAAAACCTACATCAGAATGGCATCCATGCACACAGGACCTAGTAGAAAAAGAAGTATTTTAAGCCAGTCCTTTCAGTACTGATGACTCAATTGGAGGAGCTGATGACAAGTTCCCTTTCTTGTTATCTGACATATCTCAGAAATATCCTGACACCTTCGTGCTCTCTGAAATTGTTGGGTTTGTATTTTATTTTTTTTTGAAGCCAGCAAGGATGAGAACAGTTCCTTTGGACCCGGTTCAGGAAAGTCAAGTACTTGCCTCACTGCTTGACTTTAACTGGATACGTGCAATTTGTTGCTATTTATTAAAAGCACAGAGTACATCTTATCACCGAGTGAGCTGCTGTCCTCCCACGCTCCCTCCAACGCATTTAATTCTCTCCTTTCCGTCCGCCTGCATAATCATTCCATTACCATTGCTTGGGAAAGAAGTAATTGGTTTCAAATGTTCCTGGTTGACCAATTTATATTTGAATACTCAGCTGGGGACCCGGTGTTCTCAGCGGAGTGCTTGATGTTGCCTATGTTACTGATGGTTCCCTGAGTGCTCATCTTAAAGATTTCCTTCTCACCACGCTACTATTTTTGCTTGACCTTGCATAGGCATATTCATAAGAGGATGTTGTTGTTAAGATGTTCTGAACCGAATGACTGTAATAAAGTATACAGACTGCCCAGCTCAGATCGGCCATTAGCTGGGATAATTACTGCTCTTGTCCATTTTACTGCTATTTAATGATTTGTAGTATGTTCATTCCCAGAAGCACAAAATGAAGTGGGCCCCGACGCTCTGCGTGCTGAGTGCGCATCTCCGCAAGGTCTGCGGAGGCAAGACACTGCTATTAGCAGCTGAAAGGAGGAGTAGGTCAAAGGGATAAGTAAGGGCAGCGAGGTGTCTGAGACTCCAGCTTGTCAGCAGCAGAGCTGGGAATAGGCAGCTCCTGATTTAGGGTGGTGAGTTTCTTCCATTAGCAGAGGAATTCCTCTGCCCTGCTGAGTGGTAGCAGATCAGCGGCTGGCTCGGGAGCGAGCGTGTGATGTGCGGGCACCTGTGCAGCCTGTAGAAATGTGAGATGAAGAGCTGTTTGGAAACGTGGAATTTCTAAGCTTCTTTAACTATTGAGAAACAAGCTGCTGCCTGTGCCATCTTGCTACTTCTGTGGTATTTGGGATTCCCACTCATGTGCTCTTGCCCTGCTCCCCAGAACAAGGAGTGTGTGTGTATTTGGGGCAGCTGACCTGTTCCCCAGGGCCTGTTAAAGCATACCAAAATGGGGAGTGGCACTCTGAGGTCATCAGCCTGCTGATGTGACCTGCTTTTGCATCAGTGGTTTTGGTTGCCCATGTAATGTGCCCGTGTTTGATTCCCGTGGCTCATTAGAGAATGATGTAGAGGTGGGGGTTTGTTTAACTGAAAAGGGAAGAAGTGTTTATTAAAAGAAAATAGATCTACTGATTTCTATTAAGAAATTATTCTCTAATTGCTAAGTAGTTCTAAATGAGCTTTTTTTCTTCCCAGGGCCCTAGTAAGAAGTGAAGCCCAACAGTCTAACTAGCAGAGACTGATGCATTGTTACCTCTTTCTTCCTGTCCTTCCTTTACAGCTCTTTAACGCCGGCTCTTCTCGTCGGATCAAAGAGTTGCATACAACTGTGGTTATTCTACTTAACAGTCTAGCATCAGCAACTGCCTTCTGGGACAACTGAATTCAGACATGTCATGCGTACTAGTAGCCTGTTGATAGCTTCCCAGTGATGGGATTGATGAAATATTTAAAGAGCAAAATGGTTTAGGTCTGGTAGATGCTGACAGTAACATGCTACCGTGCTCTACGTTGGAAGAATGATCACGGTACCAATCAAAGGCAATGAATGTCCTCAGGTAGGCTGAGACTTCTTTTCTGCCCCAAGTCTCTGCTTCTCTGTTTTTGATGCCTCTGCATCTAATTTTGGTGGTTTGATTGAGTACAAGCTCAGCCACAACGCCAGCATAAGCTCATTAAACATCCCCGGACCTGAAGTTGACAGTTGCTCATTCAGGAACTGTACTAGGCTTTTCCTTCCCATCCATCTTGGATGTTAAAAGGAGGGATTCGTGGTGCAAGCCACGCGACACCTTTAATTGGTATAAATGCTCCTCATTTATGAACTCTGATGATGGAGGTCATAGCTGTGTAAAACATCCCGTACAGGTCATCTGCAGTCTGACCTTCACCTTAAGCTTGTTGAATTAAGTTGGACTTTGATGCTCAACAGTTCCTTTGCCCTCTGGTTAGGAAAAACAGAGACCCATTTTCTTATATTCAAAGTAAATCTGAAAGTTTAAACTTGTGAGGTGTAAAACTTGAGTAGAAGGCTGAAATCTGGCTCTGGAACAGATGCAACACAACAGCAAAATAAGAGGCTTTAATAATAACATGGCTTTGAAATGAAAGGATTAGTTTGATTTGCAACAAAAGCGAAGGGAAAGTAGCAGCATGAGGCAAAACAAAATAATTTTTGGGGTGGGAAAAACCCCACTAAAGCTGTTTGGAGAAGTGAGGTTCTAAAGTTCAGCAAGGGCTGTAAAGATTAAGGTGGTAGCTTGAATATTGTGAACTATAATGAGGGTTAGAGAACTGATTCTGTGCTGTTCCCTTACATTGCCTCCGTTTTCTCCATGTGCTGGATGTTGGTAATCCCTCTGATTTTGAACTTTCTTCTTTTGTGAAGAGAAATACTTGCAGAGTTTCTCAGTGATTTATGCTCAGACATTTTTCATTTGGGAACTCTTAAGAATTGTTTTAGCACTGTCACACCTCTCTGATTCATTTTCATCTGGGAAGTTACTACTTGGAGGCTAAATTGCTTGCCAGAGACATACTGGGAGACGGGGAGGGGGGATGTGTTAGTGATGTCAGGAACAGCAACATTTGTTTCATGATACAGGTAGTGCTTTAGCTGCAACTCTTAGTGATAGACCACTTTCAAATTCTGGTATCTTCTAATTCTCTAGGGGATGAGGGATCCAGCTCTGCAAAACATAACAAATATGTGGTGTCTTTATTGTGCATTATTTAAGGTTTTTCTCATGTGCTCTAGGACTTGGGTGAAGGGAGGTTTTAAGTCTTCCACTCAGGTTTGCATCTACTGTGTACTACCCAGCAGACAAGCTGTGTTTGTGTGCTAGAAGAGTACTTGGTGGTTTAGACAGAAGGCAGGAGTTTTATTGCTGAAGTTTGTTTTCCGGGCTGTAGGTTCAGAAAAGAGTTCACATAAGGGAGAAAGTGCCACAGTTATTCCATTTAAAGTCTGAAAAATATGAAATATGCAGGGCCCTGTTGTGTATTGAACTCAGGGAAGGAACAGACTCACATAATGTAATTACTTCTGTTTGATCCCAGAGTTCCGAAGCTCGCTGGCTTCATCCTCCTTTAATTTAGCTGTGGTAAAAAGAGGTGGCACAGACCTGATACCCACTTTTATCAAGGCTCCTGTTCTGATCAAGAACCTCACTGGCTTTTCGTAATGCTGAAATGGAATAAAAGAGTCTCAGTAGAAATGAACATTAAAGCTTTGGCAGTGTATGCTTCTGCTATACGTTGCAAGGAAGGTATAAATTTTCTAGAGTTCCTTTTATTAGCAATAAAGGTTATACACAAGCAATAGTCAAGTGGAAAAATGGAAGCACGGACTTTGACACAAGCACTTAATGCTCGTTGTGCCCACTTGCAGTGCAACAATCTTGTGTTGGCTTTTTTTATGAGGTGACATGAATCCCTTGTCATTGTAAGTATTGGTAACTTGTACGCAGTAAAAGCTAATGATTCCCAAATATTAAAATCTGGGTTATAAAAAGGAGGCTTTCTTGCTGTGGTTTAAATTCCAGCCATTATTGACCTGGAGAGTGACTCTGTTGTTAGTGATGTAATTGGCCCACCTCAGATATTTGGCCTCGGTGCCAGTTCTTTTGACAATGTGGGTGCTCAATCAGGTCTTTAAATAGAAAATCCACTGAACATCCAGAAAAATCTGGATTTATTATTAACAGAAATGGTATAGTTAAAACACGCCTTTTGAATTCCGATAAATCTTTAGTCTCTTACCTTTTATTGACCTCCTAGGAAAACTGATCAAGGGATTGTATAGCAATACTACTGCAGCTGAGAATTTAAGAGCATGTCTTGATTTTCTGTGGAGCCTACTGCTGACAATATTCGGAACGGATGGCCCTGTGGTTCAGATCAATAGATATTTTCTTTTAGTGCTGATTTAGCTTTGACTGGAAAGAAAAGCAATTAAGTGAGGCGTGGAGAATTTGTAAGTGTGCATATGTGTATTCACGGAGATGACCCACTTTCCGTGATAGTATTGAAATAGTAACATGTTTCAAGTAAATATCAAATGCCACCCAGTTACCATAGTAATGATAGAAGAAATCTAATTTCAGTCAATCAAATGAATATTCAGTTGATCCAGTTAATTTCCACAAAAGTATCGTACGCTCCTTTCACACCAAGATTTGATGATTTTTCAAGCACAGATTTTTCTATAATTGGCCAACAATTTTTTCTTCTTCTTCTTTAAAGCATTTTTGGTGACAATACCATGGTTGAACATTGGCCAATGGCACTGCGACTTTTAGACAGTGTTCAATATTTATTAGTTTTCTATATCTTCATGGAGACAGATATACCAGAGTCAAGTGGGAAGAGAAGTTTCTAAAAACCCAGCTTAGGGAAGAGTTACAGCCTGACCTCATTTCTTTGGAGGAAAGCACCAGCGCAGGACTCAATTTGCAGTCAAGTATCTCTTGTTTCTATCGTAGTGTCATGTACAGATGAGTGGACAAAATCTAGCTGATTTGTTCAAGTTTTCCCTGGAAATTTTCTGTATAATCTTGGTTAGGCTTCTATTCTTAAGCTCATATATTCATCTTCCTTGAGAAATGTACAGCTCATGCATGTTATATGGATTTAAATACCCTCTGTTTAGGATAAAGGCAGTGCCTGCAAGCAGAAAGTATTAGAGGAGGCAGAAAGATGGATCTGCCTCCTACAGAGTTTTTGCTCCCCCCCATCCACCCAAATCTTTCCTGGCCATTATTCCAGGATGATAATGAAAAAAGTATCCGGCCAGCAATTGTGTCATTCCACAGTGCTGGTGTCTAACAGTGATACATCTGCTTTTTTAACTCCCCCTTCTTATTTAAAGATCTTAAGCGTTCAGAATTGTTAATTCAACCAGCATCTATTACCAAAGCTTCACAGAAAACTGACTGAAATGGAGTGGCTCTGCTCAGTTATAGGTTTATTTCTGAAAGAAAAAAAAAAAGTGCTTTAAGAACAGTTTTTTAACACAATTTATTGAACACCCTGGTGCTCTTTTATATTGGTTCCTCTTCTTCATTGTCTTGATTACTCTGGTCCATGTAAAGAGATGAACTTCCTTAGAACCTAAAAGAAAATAAGATCCAAGTCTGATGTCAGCCAGAGCCTGGCAGTCAGTAGACCATTCAAAAAGTTCCTACGCCATAACGAATAACGTTTACAGTTTTCAGGGCAAAGGGTTTGTGTTGGAATTAACCCCCTAGGCGACAACCGTTGCAATCATACCCTGAAGTCAAGGTCTTGCTTTTTCCAAGTGCTGCAGTAGTGTCCTGTACTTCACGTCGAATCCATGCCTGTGAAGTTGATGAATTACTCTCCTTTTGAATTACTTCAGTTCTTTATAAACATAAACACTGAGCAATTACCGAGTAGCCTCATCTCCCCTGAAAGACCAGAAACGTAGGTCTTAATGAAATCAAAAGGAAGATAATTCGTGACCTCCAGCAGACTGAAGGATTGTTCCCTGAGAAGTGACAGCTGGAAGGTAGGACCTCTCTGGGAGGTGTCCTTGAAGACACAAGGGAGGTGCTGTTAACCTGGGAAAGGAATAAGTTCTGGGCTTTTTTCACTTTGACTTGCCCAGGCATTGAGAAAGGCAGAGGCTTCCTGAGGTATTGTTGTGTTGGTAGACTCCATTAAAAACAGCTGATTGTGTTAGTGGTTGCTTCTAATGATAAATATTTATTCCCACTTTGAAAAGGAATGCGGTTGTGGCATTCTTCAGAATGTCCTTGAGTACGTTTTTAGTGTGACTTTAATCAAATGTCATTTTAACTCTAGTCCTATTCTGCAAATCTCCAGTGAAATTCTATTAATTTTCAATTAAACTTCAAGTAAACCAATTAGCATTTTCATTTCTATAGAGCAACAAAGGCAGAATCTGTAATGAGTCTATCCAGTTGTTCACAGAGGAATAAATGGTCTGGATAGATTTCTCCAGTGTATCTTTCTGTGAAACTCCGTCAAGTATATTACCTTTATCATTTTCTCCTCTGCTTTAGGCTCCAAATTGGTTTTCTTATGGTATCCAAAACTGTATTCAGCCACTTCTTTCCCTAAGCTGCATTCCAGGATTCTTTCTGTCTTCATTGCAGATCTTTAATCCCGTACTAGCATGGTTTTACCAAAGACAAACCGGTGTCTGGCTGAGGCAGGCACTGTAAAACCCTTCTTGTCCTCAGCAAACTTCAGGACCTCAGTTTGACAAGGGGCAGGAGGAAAAATTTTGTCTTTTCATTCTAAATACATGAATAGCAATATCAGAATTATCACAGCTGGAAACTGACTCAGACCCAGGTCGTTTCTGTCTCCATCCAGTTTGTCATCCTCTCTTCTACTTTCTTTTATGGCTACCTCCTCCTCGCAGGCAGATGTGATCCCTTCCCTGGAGAGCTTCATTGTAAAGAATATATAGTCCCTGAGAGGGGAATTCCTGGAGTTCTTCCAGGGTGGGTGTGGTGTCAAACTTTCATCATTACCTCAAGCTTCCAGCTGCCTGTGGCGGTTTGCCTCTCCGTTCATGTCGTGCCGATCTAATCGCTGGGTGCTGCAGTCCCCTGCCCTCGCTTGGGCCACCTCCCGTGCTCCTCTGACTGTGTGTGAAGTTGCTAGAGGTCAATAAATTTATCAGAAAGCTAATTACTGGGTTTTGGTTGGGTTAGTTTGGTGTCAGGTTAGCTATATGAAACGGATCCACTTGAGCTGCCATGGAACTGCAGCTCAAATCGGCACTGTAGACAAGTTGTAGTTATGCTCATCTCTTACAATATCCTTTTAACGTGGAAGTTTGAGAGACTCACCCTGGCTAAACTTCTCACTGATCATTAAAACTCGAGTCAGGAAGCTGGTCTGCTGAAGTTCCCTTGGTAGGTGAGAGAGCACTGTGCTCTCCAAGGGATACTTAGAGCACCTCAGGGAGTACCTGCTATGAAATCCTAATGACAGAGGTAGTTTCAGAGTGAAGAGAATGCGCAGGGAGCCCAGCCACCTCATTCTGTGTTATTTCCGCTTACAGCAGAAGAGATTTAGCTCAACCAAATATAAACCAGAGAGACCCGGGCTTGCAGAAGCATGAGCAGATCCGAGCACTAGCCATGAGCACTGAGGAGGGAGCCTATCTCTTGCTCAGCTGGCACTGTAATGCTCCTGTGCTGTTGCCCTCTCTGCCAAACCATGGTGCCCATAGGTCTCCCTGGCTCGGAGAGCCAGCACTGGCTTGTAAACACCTTCCTCTGTTGTGCTTGTATTATTTTCCTGGTAATAGCAACAAAGTGGGTTTCCTCAGCTGTCAGAAAAGCCCAGTACGCAACATAGGCTTTTGTAATAAAGCTGTTGCCTCCAGCAGAAGCTGACACAGAACACGTTTGCCACCAGAATTTGTATGCTTCGAGGCGGCATGCAGCGTTCAGAAGCGGCCGTCTCAAGACAAATCCCTAATTAAGGATCCTCTGACTGTTTTCCAAAGCATTCCTGAGTTGGAAAAGGGGAGAAGAAATAATGTTGGGTACGTTTTGACAAGCTTTACAAATCCATGGCATGAGATCCTTTGCTGCGTAGCTGTGGCTTTGGCATCAGGCCGCCTGATCCTAGTGCTGGATGTAATTAATGGTTGAGGGAATGTGCATCTAATGGGCCAATGGGCCTTGTTCCCCTGAAGAGGGGATGAAATGGCTTCAGTTACAAATTGGGAAGCCCTGGAGCTGGGTGTAGGCGGTGGAAGGAGCCCTCGTGGCAGCTGGGTGGGAAGGCAGGTGCCTTCCCTGTGCCCAAGCTGGTGGCTGGAGCGGCTTTTGCCTTCTTGGCTACCCCCTTTACATTGGGTGAGGGTCGGTTTCGCTGTGAGGAGCCGCCGCTTTCGGCTGGGGCCCAGGGGCCGGCGGGGCCCAGGGGCCGGCGGGGCCCAGGGGCCGGCGGGGCCCAGGGGCCGGCGGGGCCCAGGGGC
>WTSP01010012.1:0-31092 GCA_025331215.1 Actenoides lindsayi
AGCCTAAAAAGTCCCTCCCCAGCTTTCTTGTAGCCCCCTTCAGATACTGAAAGGCCACAATAAGGTCTCCCTGGAGCCTTCTCTTGATCTAAAGCAGGAAAAATGGAGCTCCACAGCAGGGATGAGGGAGCAGGAGTGAATTAAGAGGCTTGGATTGTAAAGGGGAGATTGAGGGAAGTTTGTAAGACATCCCAGCTGATCTTGCAGTTCTTCTGGCAGTAAAGGATACCAGCCAACACAGCAGCGGTACCGGGGACTCTCCAGCTGAAGGGTGCTCTGTGCACCAAGGATCTGCCTGCAGGTTGCAGCACTGTCCCTGTTTGTCCTTTGGGCCTTCATCCAACCTTCTGGCTTTCTTGCAGCATGTGCTGATTTCAACAGCAGTGCTTTGGAGGAGAAGCTGACATAGTAAAGCCAATTCCCTTGGTGCAGGTGGGCATCCCTCAGACAGCCTCGTCCATGTTTGCCATGCCCACGTGTGATTCCTGAGAGTGCCCTGAGATTGTCCTGCCAGAATCAGTCTGGGCAGAGACTGTCCTGGACTCTGGAGTCTCTCTGCTTTGGCAGCTGTTGCCATCTAGTGAGCATCCTCAGCCTGGCTGCCGAGACCAACGCTTGCTGCTGCAGGGACAGTCTGCTCCAAAAGGAGAGCCGAGTCCAAAAAGCTGGCTCTGAGACAGTGGAAGAAGGAGAGACAAGAAGAGTGTGGGCAAACAAGCAAGCAGAGGACATTGTCACCATCTTCTCCACCGTGGAAAGCTCCAGTTGAGTTGGTGGTGCATTGGCTGAAATTTGTGGAGGGTCTCTCTGATTTTCCTTCAGGGTCAGGAAGGGGCTCCAGGTCGGGATGTGCATCAAGGGAAGGTTGAAGGGCCAGGGTTTCCCGAGCAGCTTGTGGCTCTCTGGTGGAGACTGCCTGCAGGCTGTGCTTCAGCAGCAGTGCCTGGGAGGACAGGGTGTCATAGTGGTGAGTCCCTCTCTGTGCATCACATGGGTGCTGCTGAGACACAGGTTTGCTGTATCTTCCTTCCTGTCTGCACAGGAGACTAGAGAGGAGCTGGTGTGGGGTTTTTTTTTTGGTTTCTTATGCAAGAAGCCAAGCAAAATCCACTTACTCATCTCTGGTATTATCCTTTATCCGCTGATTTTACTGTTCTTCCTTCTCTGCCTCTGCTTTTATGGGAGTCTTTGCCCACTAAACAGCTCATAACTTTGCTTTTTCATAGTCTGAAACATCTCAGCCTTGGACACTGAAGATTTTTCTGTTTGTTTGTTTTAATCTATTTCAACATTTCCTGTGCTGTTTCCCACCAGCAGTTTGCATTACCCTCATAAAACCACTGCTTCCCTTCCCTTCCCTGTTTCCTTTCTGCAATGTGAGGATAGAGCTCCTGAGCACTTGGGAAGAGCAGTGCTTGGTTTGCAAGCAGATATTTATTTTTTTTTTTCTCTGCCAAGTGTTCTGGACCCAATTATGGCTTCTGAACTGTAAAAGTTAATTGCAACCACTTCCAGTCTGGACTAAAAGAAATGAGCAGACACAGTGATGCAAGTTTGGACTTGCTAAGAGCTGTTGGGACTTCTGAGGGACTTGGCCTTTGGCTTAGTCCAGACAGACCTGTGGAAAGGGCTGTACCATAGGATCGTTTAGGTTGGAAAAGGCCTTTAAAATCATCGAGTCCAACCATGCTGTTGGTCTGCCTGTGCCTACTGCAGTTTGGGAACATGATGCTGAGCAGGGCTTTGGCTGGTTTGCAAGAGGTCAGGCTAATTTTCTTTCCTGGGTTCCCTGTTCCACAGTGAGGTCAGCTTGTGGTGTGGCTGCTTTCCAAACCCAAGGGCCTGTCTTGGCAGCAAGCAGAGGGGGGTAAGGGATTTTTAACTTGTAGAGGTTGGTTTGTTTGTTTAAAAAAGTTGTTATAGAAGAATTTGAGCTTGAGCAGATGTTTAAAAATGAATCTTTTTCTCATCTGGCTGGAGATCAGGTTGTTCTCTGGCCTCCCAAGCACACAGAGGTCTGCCTGTGACACAGCCATGCAGGTGCCAGCACTTAAAATTAAAAGCAAATTGGGGAAGCAGCTGTTCACATCTGGAGAGTCGGGACTTGTGCTAGCCAAGCTGGCTGTGTGTCATTTATTCATGAGGACCTGGTTTTCATGTTAATGTAGGACAGACTATTGTATTGTCCAGTATTTAGCCCTCAACTTGCCATGAAGCCTGTGAGCAAGAACCCTTAAAGGAGAGAGCTTTCTGTTGGCTACTCCCTTGAACCAAGGGGGTGTGATGCTGGAGGTGATCTGGTTTTACTTGCTGCAGTACAGCTGGCCAGCAGCAGATAAACCCTGGCTTGAGCCAGTCAGCCCAAGCTCTGAAGGAGTTTCCAAGGGTTGACCCTGTGGGTTTTGGCTCATTGGTATTCTGACAAAGGGCTCCAGAGAGCCATAATCATTTGGCTCACTGCGGTTGTGGAAGACAGTTTGCACTGTTATTATCTGATCCTCCCTTCTTTATGCCTGCTTCTTTCTAAGTTTGTTTGCATGGGAACCCATTTCTCTCTGCCACCCAGAGATGAGACACACTGGAGTTTCCTGTGGTGATATTTTTAGCTTCAAAGTTAGGAGTTGCCATTTTCCCCTTCTGTTTTGGGAGGAAAGACCCTGTAGAATATCTATACAGAGCTGTGTGATTCAGATCTTTTTATTTGACACACTTTATTACATGGCTTTCTTGCAAGGCAGGGTAGAGAACACACAGGTTTTGGGAAGCTTGGTTTCTTGGGAAGACTGGAGTGTGTGTGCCCTCGCTGTATATTTACTGGGATCTCTGTGTTATCTAGACTACCATATGGGTCTTCCCTGGCATCTCATCAAAGTTCATAGCAATTATCTTGGGTTTCCTTACTTAGGCACCAAAAGTGGAAACATGGAGATTGCCCCTACTCTTTGTGGCCAGAAAGAATAATCCAACCACTTGCACAGAGAAAACAGTGTCCCAGCAAAGCACCAGATGAGCTGAGGGCCGGGGTTGCGTATTGCTTAGCAATGCCATTCTGCAAGGCTTGGGTGAAATGGATGTTCTACTGCTTCTGACTTGGTGCATCTCCTGTATTACAGGTATTTTCAGTGCCCTCCCAAGTTTGGCCTCTTTGCTCCCATCCACAAAGTGATCCGGATTGGGTTCCCATCAACCAGCCCTGCCAAGGCAAAGAAGAGCAAACGAATGGCCATGGGAGTGTCTGCCTTAACCCACAGCCCCAGCAGCTCCTCCATCAGCTCTGTCAGCTCAGTGGCATCATCTGTTGGGGGCAGGCCCAGCCGCAGCGGGCTGGTAAGTGGCTCTTTCCATGGGCTGTGCAACCTCAGTCCACTTCTGCTGTCGCTTGGGAGGGTTGGGGCTTTGTTTCAGGAGCTGCACTGGGGCAACTGCTCCCTCACCATCAATGAGATGAGGGGAGTGGTGTGTGGGATACTGATGGGGCTTTGAGCAACATGCTCTAGGGGGAGGTGTCCCTGCCCGTGGCAGGGGGGTTGAAACTGGTTGATCTTCAAGGTCCCTTCCAACCCAAACCATTCTATGATACTGTTGCCCACCTTACAAATAAGGCTCCTTCCATGGACACCAGAGTCATAACGGACACAGAGCAACTGTGACCATTAAAGAGCCTGAACTCCATTTTGCAGTGGGATGAATCTCAGCTCCAGTGTCAGGAGCAGGCTTTCTATAGGATCCCAGCAGAAAAGTGCCGTTGCTGCTCGAACCGCGTGGTTGTGCAGCAGCCTGGTGCTGTGTGGAGCAGCCACGCCAAAGCTGCTGCAGTGCCTGTGCTTCTCTGCAGGGGGATGGGGAGACACTGCCCTGGATCACATGCCCTGTGCTTTGGCTGGTGCTCAGGGGGTGGGTGGACACCCGCAGCAATACTGTTAACAGCTCTGGCTCTGCTGTAGCGTGTGCTGCATAGAACCTGCAGCGGTCTTGGCAAGGGACAAGGGTGCAGTCCCCATTCCTGGGAGTGGATCACAGCAACCCGTGGGCTGAGATCAGCCCTCCCAGCTGAGCTCACTGGTTGGGACTGCAGCAGTGCAGGTCATCGATGAAATATAATTAAGGCTGCAGATGATACCATGTATGATAAGCTTCCCTGACCCAGTTCCCAGCCCACATCCTGTCCTTTGGGAAGTGGTCCTTTCACTGCAGTGTTAGAGGAGCTAATGAGCTTGGGAGCAGTGTCCAGATGTTTTGCAGGCTCGTAACCCCACGTGTAGGGTCCAGAGCTGGATCTGCAGCTCTGTACAGTCTAGTACATGACCTGTAGGTGAGCTGCATTCCAGATGTAATAGGGGACTTCACACTATTCCAGACTGGGAACAATATAGTTCTATCCCTGTCTCTCTTTAACTCTTTTTTTTTTTTTTTTCCAGCTGACAGAGACCTCTTCTCGATATGCCCGAAAAATCTCTGGCACCACAGCTCTCCAGGAGGCACTGAAGGAGAAGCAGCAGCACATTGAACAGCTACTGGCAGAGCGTGACCTGGAGCGCGCTGAGGTTGCCAAAGCCACCAGCCACATCTGTGAGGTGGAGAAAGAGATTGCCATCATGAAGGCCCAACACGAGCAGGTAGGAGGTGATGTGGCTTTATCACTAGCACTCAAATTTCTGTCGTCCTCTGAAAGTTTCAGACCATAACATTACCCCTGTATAACTTCCTGATGTGAAACCTGGGTCCTGAGTTTATCTTTTATGTAGAGCCAGCTTCCTGCTTGGTGGGTTAAGCTGAGGCTCTTTCTCTGCTCCTGCCAGTGTCACATGTCATTTGTCTGCTCTCAGCCAGGAGCAGAAAAAGGCTGTGCCAGTAACTAGGCAGTAGATAGTCTGTGTCTGGTGGATCAATACATTTGAATGCTGAAATGCAAGTGGAGGGCAGACTTGTTCCCCTTGGACACCCAGTCTGGCCTTGGCTGTGACTGCATTGCAGTGGGTTTCCTGATGCTGTCAGACACTGCTGAGAACATCAGCTCCATTCATATGTCACTGCTTTTTTTACCAGAGAGGAAAACAGGCTCATCATATTAGCCTTTTTTTTTTCTCCTTTTCCACAAGCATTTGTAAACCTGACATTTTATGCACTTGAATGGTTAAATGGAGGAGCTGTGTTTGTGCTATTCATCAATATGTGGCTCTTCAGTGACTGCTGTTGTCCTAATTTCCTCAGTCATGTTTATAAACCCCAGGCAGCTACTAGAGAGCAGGGGACAGTGCTGTGTATCTTGTGTAGTGGGCCACACCTGCCTACCAGAAATGCAGGAGAAGTGGGCAAAGCTGACAAATTCCTTGTGCATAGTATTTTCCAGTAATTAATTTTCCAGTAGCAAATGGATTAACCCAAGACTGAAATGTGTCTCACTCCATGACCAGGGCTGAATTGCGCCTGGTAACCTCAGACCAAATTTTCAAAGCTGTTCAGACCTCTAGTTCTTAACTCTTAATCGGAGATGGATTCTCCAAAGGGCTCAAGTCAGAGGCACTCAAGCATGGATCAAATTTGCAGCTGCTGGAGATTTAGCAGGGTTTTTTTTTATTTTTGATACTGACATATTGGGCTTTTTGGAAAATCTACCTTCTTACCATAGCATCCTCTGAAATGGGGCATCAGAACCTTCTGTGCCCTTGTTCTGGTCCTTTTTTTAACACCTCTGTAGTTCAAACATTGTTAACCTCTGTGGTTCGGGCTCTTTTTTTGCTGCAGTACGTCACGGAGGCAGAAGGGAACCTTCAGCGAGCACGAGCCCTGGTGGATGGGATGCAGAAGGAGAAGATTGAGTTGTTGAACCAGCTGGAAGAGGAGAAGAGGTAAAGCAGAAGCGGATGGGTGTGGAGGACACAAAGTCATGGGGGAGATGAGGCTTTTACCAGAGAATATGATTCATTGGATCAGAGGAGAAGAAAGTGACAGGGAAGGTCACGTTTGAATGTCTTCCAGTACTTCAAATAGTCTGTGTTTCACTCTCCTGGCCACTGTGGTCTGCCTGCATGCAGGGAAGGGCTGTGCTGCTTCAGGTAATAGGGAATTTAGAGCAATTTTGCTGCAGTTGCACACCCAATGTGACCCTTGTCTAGGACTGAGCATCCAGTACTGTGACTGCTTCTGTTTGCTGACAAACTGCTGCTAATCACAACTGAACAGACAAGCAGTTCCAATTAGTCGTACGTTCCTGTCTTATGGCTCACGGGAGAGACTGGATGCTCTATCACTTGGTGAGGTTGCAGTGAGCTAATTTTTGTGACGTGAGCAGTTTCAGGTTTTTTGAACGTGCTCAGCTGAACCTATCATAAAATCATAGAATGGTTTGAGTTGTAAGGGACCTTATCATCTCACTCCAACCCCCTGCCATGGGCAGGGACACCTCCCACTAGACCAGGTTGCTCAAAGCCCCATCCAGCCTGGTCTTGAACACATCCAGTGATGGAGCAGCCACAGCTTCCCTGGGCAACCTGTTCCAGTGTCTCACCACCCTCAGAGTGAAGAACTTCTTCATTATTTCTAATCTAAATCTACCCACTTCCAGTCTGAAGCCATTACCCCTTGGCCTGTCACTACAACCCCTTGTAAAAAGTCCGTCCCCAGATTTCTTGTAGACCCCAGTAAAGGTGGGATTAACTCATGGCAAGGGTGTGGACAGTGGCATAGCCTTGCCTTTCAGATATCCTTGCCTAAGGATACAGTATAAAAGAACAGTACTGGATAATAAACAGGACTGTGCAGGTTGGGCCACCCCAGGCCCCGGACCTTTCTGTACAACCTGGCTTTGCTAAAGATCACTTCTTTCTTCTCTATTGCTTGTGTGCTGATCTTAAGGCAATTCCTTCTGAGGAAGGGAAGTCAAACTGGAGTATATCCTTATTGTAGTGTGATTCCGCATCATCTCCCCACATCCCAGAGCACCCATCCCTGCATAGATAATGATGCATCCATTTCCTCTCTGTATAAGAGTGAAGATCTATCTGCTTGTCATTCCTGGGGTCCAAGTGCTCCATACATATAATTAAGCTGTTCAGTGAGGATAGGAAGACATTTCTGTGTATTAAGTCACTGAAAACAGTGTTGATTTCAATTGCATGATGCCCCTCCTGAGGACAAATTGTTCTTTTGTGCCCAAGTCTCCCCGTTCTCCTGGTAGGCAGCTCGCTTTCCCAGCTGCAGGAGGCCCTTTAACCCAAGGCAGCTGAGTTCTTTCCTAAATATCAACAGATGCCTTCTCTAATTAGAGGCAGTTTAGACAAGGAAGCTTGTTTATCAAGTTAGATGTGTACACTCACAGCTATTTTTATCTGCAATGGAATCAGAGTCCTTGCATCTGGCTACCAGCCCAACATCTTCGTTACTGCCTTAAGAGAACAAAGAGGACTGAGTTTAACAGATTACCAAATTTTGTATCGTTACTAGATTTTCTTTTCAGATTTTGCACAGGAGTCTTAGGCTTGTCTGAGTCTGTTCATGTGGTTTTACGTCCATTTCTGCATGACTGGCCTACACAATCTCTGGTGAAAGCTTTTCTGTTAGAGTTGCTCACCATTTCCACACTGTGGAAACATTAAACCTCTACCAAGGAGTCGGAGGCTCTGATTCCCTTGGAATATTTTGTGTGGTCCCTGTGCATTCAGCACAGGAATTGCTCAGTGCTCAGCTGCAGGAGAACAAGGTCTAAGAAAACCAGTGAAACCTGGTTGTAGTTGTCCTGTCTCCAGGACCCCAGGGTCAGTGAACAGCAGTTGTGCTTGCAGAGAGGTGGTGCAGCAGAAGCAGTGTGTCCGTGAGTGTGTGCCTGGCAAGAAGGCAGATGGTTGCTGTTTGGAAAGCTCGTGTATTAGCTGTCTTTCTCCATGGCTCTTGCTGTTTAGCTTCTGCTGAGGTGTTTGTACACAGAGGTTGCCTGTATCTGTCTCCTCTCAGACTTTGGTTGTGCCATGGCTGCTTAGGAATGGGGTGCTGATAGGGGTGTTACCGATTGCTCTTTGTGTCTTTTTCCCTCCCCAGGAAAGTGGAGGACCTGCAGTTCCGTGTGGAGGAAGAATCCATCACGAAGGGGGATCTGGAGGTAATACCTAACACCCTGAACCAAAGTGGGGGCTCAAACCCTGAAACTGCATGTTGTGCCTCGCTTGAGTAACTTCTGCCACCTTTTGCTCACCTCTGAAAATCTCTATTGATGGCTTTGGACCTGCTGCAAACACCGTGGTATCAACTGTGAAGGTTGTTCTTTGGTGTGTTGCCCAATGACTAATGATGCTAGAATCTGCCTGGAAATTAATCACATGCAGCCAGCCTGGCTTTAAATGTCCCCATGAGTTGCCAAGCCATGTTAAAATCTGCCTGTATCTGATTGCATCTCGAACGTCTGTTTTTCCACTGTGGAAATGAAGTGATGCTCAGCCCCTGTCCAGGCAGTGTCCTGTCAGTAGCAGCTCCTGGGCACGCAGGGTCTCCCAGTCAGATGCGGTTCCATTCCAGCCCAAATGCCGTGTATCGTTTGACCTCCTCTGGAGTCCTCTGCCCACGAGCTCACAGGTTGACCCCAGGAAACCCTTTCATTTGGAAGGGCTGTTACAGTGAATATTGTACAGACTGGAAGGGGTATTGGGAGCTTGCCCTTGAGCGAGAGGTTTTCTGGGGGGAGGGCGGGTGAGGAAAGGAAAAGAAAATATTTCTGTGACAGCAAGGAAGGAAATAATTCACTTAACGAACAAATCTCATTGGAAAGGAGGGGGGTGAGTGCTCCATGTTGCAGTGTGTTTCCTGGGGAATGGTGGCCCCTGGTACTCTTCACGTACAATCGCAGTGAACCCAACCAGTGGCTGCAAGCCCAGCCCTTTGCATCCCTCGCTAGAGCTCAGCTAACTCCCCCTGAACACCAAAAGCAAAACCCCGTGGCAGTTGTCTCCCCTCCTCTGGTCTTCTTGTCCTCTCAGGCCAGCAGCCCTCTTTTGAGTAGTCAGAGGAGAATGTTTATCTTGCATTTAACAGCCAGTAACAGACATGATGGTAAGAAAAGATGATCTCCTCTGTGGTCTCTGGATCTAGGTTTTGTACTGAAGGGTAAGCTGAATCCCATGGTATCTCTCATAATGTCATGTAGTCTTTGAACAAAGCTGGGACTCTGGGGTGCTGAGTGTGGCAGACAGTATCCCTAGAAGCTCCTTGACCAAAGAAATCAATGTGGCTGAAGCCTGGAGATAGGAGTCTTGTTTTTGGACCTCTGATAAAGGAGGAACTGCAGATTTAGCCTTGAAATGTAGTTGTGAATTCAACCCATTTTTGATCCTGGTTGGCAATGCTGATGCTGTAGTGCTTGGGAAGGGGAAAAGCGAGGGCAAGAAAACAAAACCTTTAAGAGAGGCTTTTTATGGTGGAGGACTGTGTTGTTCTAGGAAATATTAACCTCTTCAAGGAACTCTCTTGTGGTCATCACCTTGGACACCAGTGGGAAGTCAGTTTGTAATTTGCTGATGGTAATTTAAGGCTAATAGCAAGAAGTAGATCTAAAATTCAGATCTGAACTTCCTCAAAGTTCAGGAAACCTTTGGATTTGAGGCTTGGAGACACACTGGTTAGGCAAACCAATTTCCATGAAATGAGAAATAGCAGAGGCCTTGATGCAAATCTTAGGTGAAGCTGTATCTGAGGGCTGTGAAACAGTTGATCCAACTTTCTTCCCTGATGATTTTTCTCCTCTATTTTCATGTGTTTTTCCAGACTTGGAAAATAGCAGGATTGGTAGATACTGAGCTTGGCTGGGAACTTGGGTGTCAACCTCAGGAGTCTTGAGAGAGGGTTTTCTTGGGGAGACTGAGATTAATTTTGTAACAGGTCGGCATCTTCAGGTAGCCAGTGTCTGATGTGCTGCCACCAGTTTAGGTAATTTCAAAAGCTTGTGTTGCTGAAGTTTCACTTGGGGATTTTGAGCTAGTGTAAATTGAGGAAAATTCATTAGGATCAGTGGAATAATGATCCCTGTAAATAAAACCAAGCCTGGAGCTCCATCTGGAGATGCAGATCTTTCAGCTTTGCAGGGAGCAAGAGAAGCCACTTAAAACAAAAGTAAATTCCTTTAGTTTTCTCGCTAGGATGCATTTGGCCAACTTTTGCACTTCAGTGCTATTATTTGAAGGTTTTGATAGTGTTTGGGTTTCTGAGACCACGTCTTTTTTTTCTTTTCCTTCCTTCAGGGGTCAAATAGACCATGTAAAATATGGAGTAGCCTGAATACGTCTGGCAGTTGAGATCTTAACTATCTATGGATATAATGAACCCTTTCAAGCCATAAGAGAAAACATGGACTTTTGTGAACTTCAGTTTCCACTGTTTGTACACAACTAACTAATATTTGATTTATTGTAGGAAAGGGCAAAAAATTCCTAAACCTGAAAGGGAGGGAAGCAAATATTTATATGGAAAATGAAGGGCAGAAAATGGGGGGTTAAAAATGGTTCTGATCAGGTTTATTTGTTTTCTGGTCAGTCTAGTTTAATCCAAAGGAAAATGTTAGTTTGTAAGCAAAAAAAAAAATGTGAAGGTGGAGTCTGCTTGTTTCCTGTGTCACCTTTCTTTTTATTTATGGGAAATTTTACATGATATTACAGTGGCCATTGTGGAGTCCTGAGGTGCCCACCAAAGGCAGCTATATGGTACTTCTGCTTTAAAAGTGCAGGACACCAAAGCAATGCCTGGAGTCAATGCTCTTGGATTTGGGCAGGTGACATAAACTTCTTGTGCTTAGGTTAATCCTCTGTCTAAAAAAAACCCCAACAAAACAAACAAAAGGCAAAATCAAACAAACAACAATCCCTTTTCTTGTGTACAAGACTCTTGGTGTGCAAAAATCGCTTTGAAATGGATAGCAGCCCTACTCAAACCTAAAGCATTTGTTTATATAACAGTTGGGTACCTAAAGTTCTCCCATTTGCTTTCAGTGCAGTGTACTTTTGGTTTTAGCAACATGCTATGGACAGTCTGACCTGCCTTTTTATTTTTTTTCTTCCCCACTTAGTGCAGGGTTCAAGCTGTTTCCAGAGCAAAAAGAGGATGGGAAGTTCCAACTCTTTTCAGCCTACCTTGTGATTCTTCTTGAGGAGAAATGCAGAGAATCATTGCAAGGTCTTTGCATTCTCTTGTGTGGTGCAAGGGTCTTGTGCTGGTGGTCTGCAGCAGTGGGAGCTTTGCTTTTTAGGAAGTGTCTTCACTGTAATCTTGATGCAATAAAACACCCGGGCAGGTTTCTAATGCAGAGGGATGTTTCCCCATCACAGATTCCATTTTCTTGTGAGCAGCCACTACAAGTACCATGTAAAATCCCGTAGAGACCATTTTCTGTTTGGTTGGATTTTTTCCTACTTGTGTGGATCTTTTTTTCTCCCTCTGTTGTGAACTGCCTTTCCTTGTCTTGTACTCTGAAGATGATGTTGCAGCCTTCTCTTTCCCTCTCTCTCTCTCTCTCTCTCTCTCTCTCTCTCCCCCCCTCCCTTCCCCCTTTCCCATCTCCACTGTTCTTTTTCTCCCTATGTGTGACCAGACTCAGACGCAGTTGGAGCATGCCCGAATACGGGAGCTCGAGCAGAGCCTGCTGTTCGAGAAGGCACAGGCTGAGAAGCTCCTCAGAGAATTAGAGGACACCAGGGTAATCGACCCCCACTTGCCCTGCCTGCAGAACAGCGCGCTTGCCCCCTGCGTTGATGCTCATGATGCCTTGCTTTGGGTTTCTTTCCTTTGGTTTTTGTGGGGTTGATTGATTGGTTTGGGGTTTGGGGGTTTTTTTTTGGCTTGAATTTAGGCTTCCCTGATGTTTTTTGTTTGGTTTTTATTTGCTCTCTCTCCTGGAAGTAGTAGTACAATATAATTTCTAGCTTTGCTTCTTGTGGGGGGGCTTGTTTCTCAGATTGAGTTTGCTTCTCTGCCCCATGCCACCATTTGACACATGAGCTCTTCACAATTCATCCTTCAATTAACATGCGCGAATAATCTCTGCACCCTGCACAATTCCTCCTGCCTTGAGGCTCCCCCAGGCTGCAATAGGAAATAACATTGCAATCAGCATTCCCTTTGTCCCCTCCCTCCAGCTGTGGGAGCTGCCATCTGAAATGGAAGATACTGGTGAGTGCAGGTGGACCAGCTCTGATCCTTGGCCGTGCCTGCAGCGGGACAGGCTGCCCAGCCTAAGAGCAGCCAGATGTGGGAAGGGCTTTTTCATGCTGGTGTGGTGTGGGAAGTGGCAAACTTGCTACAGCGAGCTTGCTTCTCGTCAATGGATTTTTGAGCTGTAGAAAGCACAAACGTGAGGTTCTCCAAAAAGACTAAATGGTTGGAACGCCCCTGTGGTCACCTAAAATAAAACCCACCCAGCCTCCTGGGTTGAAGGTCAGTGGGGAAAATGGCAATTGAAGTGAAGTGGAATCGATGGCTTGTGTCTGCGCTTGGTTTCCTTGGTTCTTCTGCCTTCTTCTAATATTTCATCCGGTCAGTTCTCCTCTTCTCCACCCATAACTGTAGCACCCTGAGCTCCCTGTGACTAGCAGGTAGTTCAGCCCTGTGAGGTTGCATTCAGATCGTAAGACATTGACCCATAGCCCTTTTGCTCAGCGTTAACCATGGCCAGATTCATTGTCTTGCATCCTCTAGCCTTCTGCGTTATTTTTACTTTGCTAATAAACTCTAACAAGTACTCATCTGTTAAAAAAAAACAACCCCTTTTCCTTTTTACACCAGGGTAAATAAATGAAGATGCAGAAGAGAGAGGTCTGTAGGCTGAGGCTTGCTGAGCAATAAAGGAAACATGATGTGCTTAATGCTGGTTTCAATGCCTGTGATGTTCCTGCATGTGCAGTCACATTTCCTCTGCGCATCATCTGGCACGGTGCCGAGCCTGGAAATATAATGCCCTTTCAGGACATTATTTTTCTTAAACCACTGTTGCTCTCTAGTGACTTTCAAGGGTTGTTTCAAAGTTGCGTGTTTTGTTGTGGGAAACGAGAGGTTTGTATTAGAAAAAAACCCAAAAAACAACAAAAAGGAACAGAAATTGCAATTGGCACAAAGATGTAGCTGTTGGTTATCGGCAATGGTTACCCTGGTGCAAAACTGTACCCGGGTCGGAGGGTGCTGGGAATTCTTTTCCTGTTTATTTGAATTTTCACTAATGTACTTTGGATTTACTTCCACTGGAGCACACTTACTAAAAGGAAGGACGCAGCGATGAGAGGTGGGGGCTGACTTTGTCTTCTCTGTCGTGTTGCAGTTAACCACGGTAGCCGAGAAGTCCCGAATCCTGCAGCTGGAGGAGGAGCTGAGCCTCAGGCGCAGCGAGGTGGATGAGCTTCGGCAGTGCCTCAGGAGCTCTCACCAAGCAGAGAGCCCCGAGCATAACCTCGGCTTGCAGTCAGAGGCTCTCCGTCTACGAGATCAGCTGCTGTCTGCCAACAAGGAGCATCAGAAGGAGAGCAGCCAGCTAAAGGAGAAGTATGAGAAGACGTTAAAGAAGTACCAGCAGGAGATGGAGAAGCTGAAATCTGTTAATGAGAAGTACTCGCAGGAAATCGTTGACCTAAAGCATAAAGTTCAGCAAGCCACTAATGAGAACATGGGGCTCATGGACAACTGGAAGTCCAAGTTGGACACGTTAGCTTCTGACCACCAGAAGTCTCTGGAGGACCTGAAAGCCACGTTGAACACAGGACCTGACACTCAGCACAAGGAGATCGTGGAACTAAAGGCAGTGGTGGAGAGTATAAAAATGGAGCACCAGCTTGAGTTGGAGAACCTGAAAGCGAAGCATGACATTGAGACGGCTATTCATATCAAGGAGAAGGAGAGTCTCAAACTGAAGTTGCAGGAGGCTCTGGATGAAGTGGAAAAAAACAACAGCAACTGGAAAATGCAACTGGAAACGAAAAGCAATCAGCACCTTCTTGAGCTCCAAGATGTGAAGGACAAGTGTCGAGATGCTGAGCTAAGGGTGCTTGAACTGGAGAAACTTCATGGTGAATACAAAGATCAGACACAGGCGATAGCTTACTTGAAAGAGCAGATTTCTTTGGCCGAGAAGAAGATGTTGGACTATGAAACGTTGCAAAAAACAGAAGCCCACAGCAAACAGGAGATCCACAGATTGCAGGAAAAAGTGCTTGTCTTAGAGAACAAACTGCAGTCCATGGAGGCCCTGCATCCTTCTCAGCATGCAAATGTATGACTACTGGGTCACTTTGTTTATCGTCGTTGTTGGTAACCCTTCCTAGGAGCAGCCCTCAGCTCCTGCCCTGTGCAGTTTCCCGAGGCTTTTGAGCCTCGAAGTATCTGGATGTTTTTACCTCCTGTTGATAGCGCGGTTTCTGCACCACATCTCCATGCTGAAGGTGTCTTCCCCTTCTTGAAAGCCAGTGTGGTGGCACAATTAGAAGCAATGAGTCAAGAGAAGCAAGTGGGCCACATCTGGGCTTGAAAGCACACGAGTCCTGCGGCAGCAGAGTAGTAGGGCTGTCATGGTTTGGCAGGGTGGGCTCTCAGCCTGAGCAAGCAGCATTCTTAGCTGAAAAACTTCTCAATTCTACAATCCAGTGGTTGTCCTCCAGGGAGCTGTAGCAGCCTTAGGGTATTATTGAGCAAGGTCCTTTTAGGGGTAGGTGGAGGAAAGGGTGGAAGAGTCATCACTGCCCATGCTGAGATGGAGTGTGTAGCTTGCTCAGCACGTGGAGCATGGTTTGGGAGCCTTGGTTAGGGGGCTGAGCTGGAGGTGTGTGCCACCAAGATGGCTGAGGCAGCCTGGAGCCTTCACAGCATATCTGGGAGACACAGGGAGATGTTGACTATAAGGATTATAGTGGAAGAACTGCTAGCAAAGGTCAGGATGGCTTCTGGCTCGGGAAATAATGCCTGATGGAATATGTCTCCTAAGCCTCCCAGGGAAGGTTAGAATAAGAGCAGTAATAATATAAAGAGGTCAATTTTCTGTGGCCTTCATGTCTTTTTAAGTCATCCTCACTTCTTTTATTATTTGCCATGAGATGCCATCCTGCCTTTGTGAATGGCACTGGGACATGTGGCTGGCTTTGCACTGGAGCCAGGGGGGAGATTGCCTCTCATGGCTCTAGGCTGGGTCCACCCTGGTAGGTGTTTGGATTTTGTTTGAGAAATGAGCCAAACACCCAACTTAAAACTCGTCCCCGTGGGGATGCAGAAAAGGGAAATAAGCCACGAAATGTGCAGGGTTTAAGAATCCTCGTTTGAGATCTGTCACTCACCATGTAGTCGCTGTTGCAGCCTGAGGTGCCAGTCAGTTGATTACAATGCCTGTCTTTAATTTGCCAACCTGAACAGCCCACTGAAATTGGTTGCATCTCCAGGCAGCAAAGTTGAGCCTGCGAGCTGGCCAAGTCAGAGCTTCACAGCTCCAAAAAGGCACGCTGAACCGGGCAGGGGAGGCAGAAACTCAAGGAGGAACCTACAGCCTTAATGGTGTTTCAAGGGTTGCTCAGGGTGTTCTATCTAGTAAAGACAGTTGTGAACAATAAGTACAGCCAGGGCCCTGGGAACAGGGGATTGTTATTACAACATGTCACATGTTATAGCCAATATTCAAATGGGAATGAATGGAAAAGAAGCAGCTGGAGATTTGTTCCAGAGCCCTTTGGATAAATGAGAGGGCTCTGGGGGATATTGATATTGGATCAGAACCAGGGAGTCTTGAAGTAGTTATTTTGATTATGTGTCGATTAAAATCAGGAAAATGTGGCAAGTAACACATGAGTGAAAGCCTTGGAGTATCACAGGACAAATTCTATTTTTCAGTGTCTTAGCTAATTTAATGTGACTGCAGCATTAACTACACCAATATTTTAAACAAACAAAGGTGTCTTATGACTGTCTTTCCCAGACCTTCAAGTGAGAACCACAACTGTGCTTCCAAAGAGCAGTTTAAAAGCTTTTTTCCTTACCAAAAGTAGATCAGGAGATGTATTTCCCCTCTGGGTGTGCTCCTGCTTGTTAGACATCTCCTGCAGCCCACTCAAGCTCCCGGGGACTGACCTCAGGGCTTTCAGTGGTGGCCACAGCAACTGCTTGATCTTGGCCGTGCGCTGAGGTCCTCCAGAAGGCTGCTGGACACGGAGGCTTGAAGGGCTGAAGTGTGGCCTCTGCAATGGAAAGCTTGGCCATGAGCTCTGCGGGCTCTGGCTTTTCATTTCAGAATAGATAACAGAGGATGGGGAAAAGGCAGAGTCCTCCAAATGGACCAGGGTTTGGGTTTTATTATATTTATTAATATGTTCATTCCGTAATATTTATTTTATTTATCAGCATTTATTAATGTTTTTATAACTTTGGGCACAATTAGGTTCTTCAGAAGCTGAGGACCTTGTCTGATAGTCTCAAGCTGAATGGTAAAGAGCATTTGCACCTGAATATTGACCATGGTTGAGCACAAGAGGCTGGTCCAAAGGAGAGCAGCTCTTCCATTGCTTTGCACAAGCTCTCGAGCATATAAAAGCTGGGACCAGAGCTGGCAGGGAAAGCAAACTGATCTCTTTTTTCCCTGCTGAGTGAATCTGGCTGTTGTGCTCGGCTGCCTGTTGTGTGTGGGCACGCTCAGATGGTACCAGTTAGCCTACAATAGTACCCAGCTATAGATGTGACTCCTCAAAAGCCTTTGTTTCCCTCTCAGGAAGGACATAAAACATCATAACTTGGGTACTGGATACACTCCTGCTTTGGATGGGGATTTGTGGCTCTTAACTTTGCTTTGAGGCTTTGGCTAAAGGGCTGGTTTACATCTCGTGTTTTACATTTATTTCAGATGATTGAAACTAATGATATCTCAGAAGAAAAGATAAAGATGAAGCAAAGTATGGAAGGTATAAAATGTTACTGTTTTTTCTTGGAACACCCTGTTCTAGTGGCCCATGTACCTTCCTTTCCTCTAGCTTTCTGCTCCTGTAAGAATGACTGTGTGGAAGGGGCTTAGGAAGCCGTTTACATCTCTTAAGGTTTGCTGGGTGATATTTGTTGTCTGGCTTTCTTCCCCCCCCTTCTAATCTGGCTGAGCATATGCAGGGTGGATATTTTCACTTGTGCTGCACACTCACTGTGCAGATGGTGCAGGTTGGAGACAGATCAGGGGAAATGGGTGCACTCCATCCCATCACTGATTTTTACAGGAGATAAAATCCAGCCATTAAATGTAATTTGTTCATAGGAGAGGACTGCTGATGGTGGGTATTAATATGAATGTCTTAAAATAAAGGGAGGTAAATTTTTTTTTTTCATAAATAAGTTTACTATAAATCAAATCCATCCCTTTAACAAAATATAGAATTTATGCACTCGGAAAATTAATATAAAGTAGCTTTGAAACTGAATTGCACTCGAGATCCCTCACAAGGAGGGTCAGCAACCTGGCAAGATTAGATGGCCCAGAGGGGCTCTGTTAGGATCTGTGCATGTCACATGCTTCTTCATGTCTGTGAAGGACCCAGGACTGTTCCAAGACATGTAAGATGCTTCCACATCTTCCCTTGCTCATTCTCCGATTCCCAGGGACTCGTATTTCTTTGTTCTTCCTTCGGGTTTTTTGTTGGGGTTGGTTGGTTTGTTTGGTTTTTAGCAGAAAATGTTATCAGTGTAGGTCACTGAGGTGCTCTCTACAGGCCTAACTTGTCACTTCTCTTTTCAAAAGGCATTTGGCATATGGTGGCATAGCTTTTTCATAATTATTCACCTCTAAGGAGCCTGTTCTCTGCACAGCCCTGGGTAAAGTCCTGCTGAGGATGGAGCAACCTCAAAAGAGGTTACTGGGGATTTTTACTGACTTAAACTTCACTTAATAGAAACTTTATTTAGTTTAAGCCTCCCTCCAGCTGTTTGCAGATTCAGAGAGAGGTGTTTTATCCAATTTCCATCTGCCCTCAGTGCTAGCTAGGCACTGTCAGTCGGCCTCGTCGCTCTCTTTGCAGATACAGGGTTACATATGTGCTGTATTAAATTGTGTGCTGATTGACAAGTGATTCCCACCTCATGAGGACTGGAAATTAATAGGTCCAGCAGCCACTGCTCTTAAAACAGCTGCTCAGTCCATGTTCATGTTGTTTCTCTGCTGAATAAGCCATATATACATGTACTAAAACCAACCAGTTCAGACTTGAGTCACAAAAGCATCAGACTTCAAATCTACAGCTCTGTGTGGAAATGCATCTGTTCCAGAAAACATGTCTTTTAAAACGGTCTCTGCCTTCCAGTGTAGGAGGTAACACAAAGAAATGGGCTGAAAGTTCCTTTCTGTGGTTTTTATTAATGTTTTAGTCTCTATTTTCCCCACCCCTACTTGTGGTTGCTTTCTTAAACCTGTCTGATATCGCTTCCCAGCTGGGTATCCCGCCTCCTAATGCCTGGCTGGTGGTGAGATGCAGCAAGAAGCACCTGTTACCCAGCTCCTGCTACTTCCCTGCTGATGGAGGGTCCCACTGCCATGCCCCTGGCACACCCCAGCCCCTGCTGTACACTCAGTACCTTCCCGATCGGCACAAAGTGTTTTCCAGGCTTCTAATCGTTGCCTTTTCATTCTCCAACAGACCTCCAAGACAAGCTGAGTAAGAGAGACAAGGAGGTGTCATCACTGGTGTCCCAGACTGAAACTCTAAGGGCCCAAGTAAGTGGTAAGTTTCCCTAATCCAGTACTGGTGGGAATGAAGTGTTTCCCTGCTCGTCCTCTGTACTGGTGTTGAACAAGGGCCCAAGTGCTGAAATGGGCTGGTGTAAAACAGTACACTGCCTGGCTTTTGATGGGTATTACTGGTAAAAATTTGTTCACGAGTTTCAGTCTCTTTTTCAGGAGTTTAAGCACAAATTCAACAGAAGGTGTTTGTTGTTGCTGAGATCTCCCCTTAAACAGGGCCAGATCCAGGGCTAACTGGGTCTGTGCCGTTAGTAATGGGAATTGGGGAGAGTCAAAAAGCAGAGATATAGGTAAAGAGCTAAGTGACCTTTCTTCCCCCTGTACCCTCTGCTTCTCTCAGCTTTGGAAAACAAATGCAAAACGGCAGAGAAGAAGACTGAGTCGGTGTTAAAAGAAAAGAAGAGGCTGGAAGGTGAACTGGAAGCCTTGACCAAGAAAACGCACGATGCTTCGGGGCAACTGGTCCTGATCAGCCAGGAGCTCCTCAAGAAGGAAAGGTCAGTCTGCAGGGCTGAAGGATGGAGCTGGAGATGGGGCTTTGTGCACATTCATGTTCGTTCAGGGTGCTGTCATTTGCCACCAAAAGAGATCTGAAGGTTGAATTGTTAAAGTCCAACCCCCAGCTTTCCTGTTTGGTAGAGATGGGGGGGATTTGGTTAAAATTAGGGGCTGTGAATTATCAAAGGAACTGCCCTTTCACTGCTTGCCAGGAGCTGCAAGACAGCTCAGTGCCCATGTAGATGCTGAATGAAGACATCTACGAGCCAGCCAGGCTGGTTGCTGCCGTGCTCTGAAGTACAGTGCCCTGTGCAGGTCCTGGTCTCTTTAAAGCTGGCACAGTGGGGAGGACAGGAGACCCAAAGCCCCCAGAGCCATGGGACTTGGGCCGGGTTTGCTCACTGGCCTTTCTTTGGATCTGCAGCAAAAGTGGGAGGGAGAACAGCAGGACTCCCGTGGTGCATGGGCTCCAGAAAAGTCTTCACCTTTTCATGCTGCTTCTTCCAGGAGCCTGAACGAGCTGCGAGTGTTGTTACTGGAGGCAAACCGGCACTCGCCTGGGCCGGAGCGCGACCTAAGCCGGGAAGTGCACAAAGCCGAGTGGCGGCTGAAGGAACAGAAGCTCAAAGATGACATCAAGGGACTGCGAGAGAAACTGGTTGTGCTGGTGAGGGCACCAAAACCCCTCCTGGCCTTGGCCTGGGGGCTGGAGGGCTCTGTGCTGCTCGTGGGGGGTCCTGGCCCATCACCCTTGTTTCAAGTCTTTGTGCTTTCGTTTTGTGCTGCTGAGCATCTGATGGAAGCTTCCCTGACAGTGCCTGCGAGCTGTGGCCTGACTTAGCAGCACCCCGTTAAGCAGCAAAGGTGTCCATGTGTCCTCCTCCAGTGTTTTTCTGTTCCCGTGGGTTTTAGGTCCATGGCTAAATAGGGCTACAGTTTGTGGGAGGAACCGAAGGTCGGTCAGCTGGGCCACGTTGTTGTACGCATTCTCTGATTGAGGAATAAGCAATGTCCTCTAATTCCTGTGTACTTCAGTGTCCTCCAGCGGTTGAAATGTGAATAATTTATTCAAACTCTGCTGGGAGCAAACCGGAGCTGCCGGTCGCTCTTCATACAGTTGCCTTTAGAGCTGTGCTCTGACCCCATCTACTGTCCAAATCGGAGCTCGGTTGTATGAGTTACTGTGGATTTCTACTCTGCTTCGTTCCTGTGGTTATTGGGGTTACTCTCACACGCTCCTATTTCCCCTTTGCTGTAAAAAGGACAAGGAAAAATCGGTGACGGATCAGCGGCGATACTCCCTGATCGACCCCTCCTCGGAGTCGGAGGTGATCCGGCTGCAGCACCGGCTGGTCAGCACGGAGGACGTGCTGCGCAACGCGCTGGAGCAGGGCCATCAGATGGAGAAGCTCATGGAAGCGATGAGGCTCTCCTCCGAGAAAACACAGGTAGGGCATCAGCAATTGTCCCCCGGGGTCGCTCAGCCCTCAGCGGTCTTGGGGTCTCCTGGGGTCTGTGCTGGGGGAGGATGTGGTCAGCCAAGTCCCTTTCTCTCTGCTGGAAACAGCCTGGCAAGACTTTGTGCTGTCAGATGGAGCTTTAAAACTTCAGAAAAGTCTTGCTAGTTGGTAATTGCGGGTCCTTTAGTTCTCTTCAAGAATGGTTGTTGAACATGGTGTTTTGGGGAAGGTCACAGTGTAACTGGTCTTTGTGTACAGTGACATGTGGCTGCATATCCTTGTGCTACAGGCCCTTTATAATATGAAAGGTGAGGGTTTCTGCCATCACTTTTCTTTGAGAGGTTTATTTCCTTGTAGAAACTTAAGAGGTGACTCTAGGAAAATGTTTTCCATTTCTCTTACCGGCGCCTGGAGGCATCTCTGCATCTCATCTGAGTGTGCTGATGGACCGTGAATGTTCCCATTCCAGTTACTGTAGTCTTTGCCCAACTTCCTTTAGTCTCCTTTTGTTTCTTCTGATAAAAGCAAATCTGCTTCTATTGTTTGTCTTGAATCCTTCCTTGTGAAAGTGAAGGCTGCAAATATCTTGACTCTGCATTTGGCTTTCCCCATCTCACCCCTGTGGTGTCTAAGCCCTGACTGGCTCCTGCGAAGTGCCATGCCCCTTGTGCCAAGCTTTGTGGCTCGTGTCCTTTATTGCTCTTGTAACTGTGTTCTCTCTGCAGCCAGGTCATGGCTTTGAGAGCCCAGATGCAGCAGTGCTCCTCTGGGACTTGCTCGTTTAAATCCTTAGCTGAAAAATGTCTTCCTCTTGCATTAATGAGCTGCAATTCACATTCAAGCAGGAACCTTAGGACAGTATAGAACACGAGCCACTAGACACGGAGCATGGGCAGAGAGCTTGTTTTCCCTGATACAGGTGCAGTTACGTTGTGGTAGGTAAGCTGGGGGGTATCAGGTCTTCTCCTCCCGTGACACTGTCTTCTGCACAGCTTGCAGCTACACTGAGTGGCTGTTTGCAATGCAGCAGCGTGGGCAGGGAGGCAGTTGGGAGGAGAGTGCCCGGTAAAAACTGCAGCCCTGGCAGCTCTGCTGGCTCAGCCCAGCAGCTGTGGGCTGCAGACAAGGCTCTTGATATCCCGCAGTGCAGTGGCAGCAGCCGTCTGCCAGCACCAGACAGGACAGCTGGAGTGGTGATGACAAGTTTGTGGCAGTCCAAGAAGTGCTATAATCCTGTCAGTGCCTCCAGAGCGACTTGAGCATCTGCTGTAATTGCCATGTGTCAAGTGAAAATGCATCATGACAACCTCGTGTGTTGGAAGCTGTGGGAGGGGTGGGGAAAGTTATTCTCTGTGCTTTAATGCCAAGTGCCTTGAGAACAGGAAATCTTCCCTTTTGCATTCCTGTCCCTAGGGGTGGTGCAGGTGGGAATTATTTCTTCCCCAACTGTAGAAAGTAACTCATCTTACATAAACTGAGTTGGAATGAACCTTATGAGATCAGCTAATCAATCCCTGGTAGTACTTTGGTACTTTCATGCTTAAGAAATCATAGTGATACGACCAGATAGCATTATGGCTTCAACTACGAAGCGTGGTACGAGGAGACAGCGGGAGGATTACTGTGGGAAGCAAGCCTTCAAACTGCCAGGGATGTCAGCTTTTTAAAGTGCCTCATTACGAGGAAGTCTGGATCAAAGCTCCCTGCTTTCGGTCTGGTATCTGTTCCTCCTTCCCCTTTGGAAGGGGAGTTGTTAACCAGAGGCTTTCGGGCTGAGCTTGAGGACATTGCTGGCTTACGGTGATCCTGCTGCAGTAGTTAAGGAATTAGAATCATAGAATGGTGTGGGCTGGAAGGGACCTCTAAAGGTCATCTAGTCCAACCCCCCTGCAATGAGCTGAGACATCCTCGACTAGATCAGGTTGCTCAGGGCTTTGTCAAGCCTCACCTTGAATGTCTCCAGGGATGGGGCCTCAACTACCTCCCTGGGCAACTAGTTCCAGTGCTCCACCACCCTCATGGTAAAGAACTTGTTTCTAACATCCCATCTAAATCTACTCTTACTAGTTTAAAACCATTGCCCCTCATCCTGTCACTACAGGCCTTTGTAAACAGGCCCATTCCCGCCTTCTTGTAGCCCCCCTTCAGGTACTGGAAGGTGGCCAGTAGGTCTCCCCGGAGCCTTCTCTTCTGCAGGCTGAACAACCCCAGCTCCCTCAGCCTGTCCTTGTAGCAGAGGTGCTCCAGCCCTCTGAGCATCTTTGTGGCCTCCTCTGGACCTGCTCCAACAGGTCCATGTCCCTCCTGTACTGAGACTGAGGGCTGCAGAACTGGACGCAGCACTCCAGGTGAGGTCTCACCAGAGCAAAGTGGCAGAATCCCCTCTCTCTGTCTGCTGGCCACACTTCTTTTGATTCAGCCCAAGATGCAATTGGCCTTTTTGGGAATTGATGGTTCCACCCCAGAAGCCACGTGTCCTCCGTAACCCCTTCTGCTCTACCTTCTGACCTCTCCTCTCCTCTGCCAGCAGCAGCTGCTGCCCAGGGACCTACCTTGGCATGGCCATCCCTTTGTCTGTAAAGCCTTCTCCCGGAGCATGCTATGAAGTGGAGACCCCCGCTTGCCACCACGGCTGTCCTGTCACAGGCCACCGTGCTCTGCAGCCACAGATGTGCGTGGCTGGACCCGCTGCTGGGCGGGGAGGTGCAGGGGGAGCAGAAGGGCACCCTGTCTTCATCTCCTTGTCGAGGGATTGCCGCTGTGCTGCTTCCACGCCTGCCGCTGCGAAGCGTTTCTCCTGTAATAGAGGAAGAGGCTCTTTGCCTTCTTCGTGTCTTGGGAGACTCTGATCTCCCAGCTTTGCAGGACACGACAAGGATTTGGCACTGGAGCCTTTTCTGGGGGAGTTTGCAGTCATTGCTCTGGGAGCTTTTTTTTATTTAATTTCAATTTATTTTATTTCATTCCAAGCAAATGACACCGCTTTGTTCATGCTCCTGTACTCGGCACTGGGGAGGCCACATCTCAAATATTGGGTTTGGTTTTGGGCCCCTCACTCCCAGAAGGACAGTGAGGGGCTGGAGCGTGGCCAGAGAAGGGCAGCGGAGCTGGGGAAGGGGCTGGAGCACAAGTGTGGCAAGGAGCAGCTGAGGGACCTGGGGTTGTTCAGCCTGGAGCAAAGGAGGCTGAGGGGAGACCTTCTGGCTCTTGACAACTCCCTGACAGGAGGTTGGAGTCAGGTGAGGTTGGGATCTTCTCCCAAGGATCACCGGACAGGACAAGAGGAACCAGCCTCACGTTGCACCAGGGGAGGTTTAGGTTGGGCCTGAGGAAAAACTACTTCACTGATAGGGTTGTCAAGGCCTGGCCCAGGCTGCCCAGGGGCAGCGGTGGAGTCCCCATGATCCCTGGAGGGATTTAAAAGCCACGGAGATGTGGTGCTGAGGGACATGGTTCAGTGGTGGGATTGGCAGTGCTGGGTTAATGGTTGGACTCAATGATCTTAAAGGTCTTTTCCAACCAAAATGATTCTCTGATTATTGTGACAATGTACTGAGACCACATTTCAAACCTAATTCCTAATTCTGACAGCTGCTTAGTGCGCATCCTGGGCGTGCTGCAGCCAGGGTGGGATACGTTACCTTGAGCAAGGCCTGAGTCTGCCGCGGCCCTGGGTGCAAACCCCAAGGCTGGGTCACTACAGCAGCACTCTTCTTGCCATCCATCCGGGCAGGATGCCCTGCCTGGCAAACAGCTCAGGCTCTCAAGGCAGAGCTCGGTTTGAATCTCTGCCTGTTTTTCCTGCCCGAATTAACCCCCTGTCCCGGAGGGTTGGTTATGCACCTTTGTGGGCGCGGGAAGAATGGAAGCTGCGTAGCTGGGCCTCATCTAATGACGGGTTTTAAACCTTGCAGTGTTGTCTCCCCATAATGTCTGGTTTTGCTGCCATCAGCAATTCACCAACAACTGTGAATCTGATTACCACGACCCAAGCAACCAACATCTGACATGCTGTGACTTCGGGCTGCAGCTTTCTTCTCCTGTTTGTGCCGCCTGTACTGTCGTTTTGAAGCTGAAGGGCTCCATATTACCCCTGCTACAGAAACATTATAAATGTTTAAAAGTTCTTGTGCTTTCTAAAGATAGAACAGCCTGTCCTGGCTGCCAGACTCGTCCCCAGAGATGGGAAATGGGGAATGGCAAATGTCCTTTTCACTGCCGGGCTGTTCGCTGTGCCGTGATGTGCAGCTAACGCTGCCCTTGGCAGAGGGTTTGTTTATCGGGGTTCGAGTCGGAAGTGGAGAGCAGGTCCGTGTCCGTAAGGGACTCGGGGGATGTTTTGTAGCTGGGAAGGATGAAATTCAGCATGTGGGGATGGGGCCGAGGGCAGGAAGCTTCTTGCCAAAAGCGGGGTGGGACTTTTGCCTTCTCCCTCCCTTGTGTGGAGCGGGCTGCTGAGGGAGGAGAGGGCAGAGCTGCTGCATTTCGGTGCTCGCAGGCAAACCTGTGAGGCTCTGTGTCCCTCTTCAGTCAGTATTGTCTGTTCTCCATTGCAGACTGTTGGAAATTCCGGGTCTGCCAACGGGATTCACCAGCAGGATAAATCCCACAAGCAAGAGGTGAGTTATAAGCAGAATGTTGTTTAAAACCGTGACTGCTTCGTGTGATTTCTTGCCCACTGCGCTAGGGACAGTTCTTGGAGGGAGGCAGTTCTGCCAGCAGAGCTTGACTGTGTCATTCCCACAGTGAAAGCAAGGGGCTTTGCACAACTCCAGTTCCCAGGTGTGGTGAGAACCTCACCTAACCAATAAAACCTCTTGAAGCCATCAGGAAGGTGCCAGTGAGATGTGCACTGAGGTGCACCGGGTGCCTGCTCTGGAAGCAGCAGTGGGAAGGGAATTTCCCCTCGGTCTCCTGGGTTAATGCCCGTATGTCTCTTCTCCTGGTAGCCCCACCTAGAAGCTGCTCAGTCTCACATCTCTGCCATCCCATTTACATGGGTGGCATTTGTGGGACGTGCCATCCTGGTCTCCCACCACTTCTGTGATGTGCAGGGCAAGACCTGTAGCCTCAGACTTCCTCTCCTCATAGGCAGGATGGGCAGCCTGAGGAAGAGGCAGTGCATCTTACTGGGCAGGACATGGCAGGCCTGGTGACATTCCACACCGTGCCTCAGTTTCCTCTTCTGTAAAAATACCTCTGTGCTTGTCCTCGTTGGACCTAACGAGGTCTCTTTTCTTTTAGGAGAAGCTCTGATAGAGAAGAGGTGAAGAGGATCATTTCACGCCAGTATCGGCCCCCGTGCACAGTCAGGAAAAACGATACCACATCTGGCTTTAGCACCGCCAAAGTACAAAGACCAGACACAGTATTTTCACTTTAAAGCAGGACAATGTTTGTAATGTACTAACTGATGTAATCAGGACAATCGTGGAGTCCAGTTTTCCAAGACAGCCGTTGTTCCAGGAGGGAGCAGAAAGATCTCTCTGGGTTTGGTTTCTTACTTGTATTGGTTTTGACTGTGGAATTTCTATTGCTTGAGCTGCCCTTGTCCCACCAGCTGACACGGTCCGGATGGCAGCTGCCCCGAACAGTGGCTGAAGCGTCAGCGAGTCCCAGTAACCCCACAGGAGCTCCAAGGGGATTTGCTTGTGGTGTTCAACTCCAAAGTGCGTGCCCGGAGGCTACACGCTTCCCACGTGGTCTGTCCTTTCCCTTCCACCCACCCTGGTGTCTTGAAGACCCGCACAAGCGAGCGAAACCTGCTGGGCTGACTGACACTGGCACTGGCACGCGTAGGCCGAGGAAGACGGGGTGTGGGGAGGTGTTTCCCTCCTCACCTTGTAGAAGGACGTCGCTCTCCTAGGGCACGGAGGCTGCACGTAGTACTTGTATTGTAGCATGTTGTGGGGAATAACCCGATTTCAGAGGGATATTTATTTTGTTTCTCACCCGCTGCTGTTTGGGGAAGGAGCTGTGGTGGCTCTGAAGCTGGGGATGGGCGTGCCTCATTCAGGTGTGGTTGGCTTTTCTTCCTGCAGAGAGGTTGTTGAGTGGCCCTGCCGATGCCCTGGGCCACAGCCCAGCCACGTCCCCCTCACTTGTGTGTGTTTTATGGGTTTTTTAGAGCACAGGACTCCACAGATGGCTGGATCTCGGCAGTGCCGGCCCGAGAGCTCTGTGCTGGCCGCAGGCAGTGTGGGACAGATGCCTTGAGGAGATGGTTCCTTCCTCGCTTGCGTAGTCTGACAGCTATTTGGGGATTGCCTGGCCATTCTCCAGAGCTATCTTTGCCTCTTGAGTATGATGTCCATCCCCTGCTACTGGGAATGGAGGAGGCTAAGGTGCTGCTGTGAGCATTCAACCAGGGGTGGCTGTCCCCAGTTGATGGGTATAGGAATCCTTTGTGGATGACCCGAGAACAAGCATTTGGAGCAGAAGGAATCCAAGACTGGAGCCCACGCAGCTCTTGTGTCCACACACAGCAGTGCAGGCCCAGGCAAGGGTCTTGCTCCTTCTTCTGGAGTCTCTTTAACTTTACAGCACAGCTCCCAAGGGACGTTAGGGTGGAGGAAGCATGCTCCTAAAGGGGTGAGAGAGTCCAATTCAGAGTCACTGTTCAGTACACAGCAATATAGTACCAAGCTTCCCCTAGTTAGTGCCTGACTCCTCCAGTCTTTAGAAGTGTTATGATGGGGCATCTGTGAAAGTGGACAAGACAGAAGAGACCACTGAGACAGGAGATCTGAGCCAGACTGCAGGCAGATGAACATCACAGCATGTCAGCTTCCCTGCTTTTTGCCCTGATGTCCTACAAAGCTGTGTGACTTTTCCTCAGTGGGTTCCCAGACACCTACAGCCTTGAAGGATGGGTGGCCAGAAGCAACATGGGAAAGACCTGAGCTTCATGGCTGCAGTTCTGCCATGTGGGGGACGTTGCTGAATCTTGGCTACGATACAACACTGGACCCTGCTCACTCGATGCAGGACTGGTGATCTCTGTCCATTCAAAGGAAGGCTGAGAGAGGAAGGTGACTTCAGGGGAGCAAAGCAGGTCAGAAAACACAACTTAAACCCAGTGCAGGGCAGTGGAGGCAGAGCTCAGGTTCTAACTGCCTGGAAATAATTCAAGTGGGGTCCCATCCTGCCTTGTGGAAGTGTTTCATCAGCTCTTACTAATCCACCGGGAAGATTGCCACATCTCTGCCTAGCTCTGGGACTTTCCCAAGGGATCACAGGGGTGGTCTCCAGAATCCTCCTGGTTGGTGTATTCATCTCCTAAGCGATTCCGGAAAATCCCGGAGGGAGTGTTTGCTCCATGACAGTGAAAACCTCACTGGGAGCTGCTGGTTTTAAGAATTCAGGGCTGGTATTTCCCAAAGTGCTTGTGTTGGCTGGATGATCTCTGAAGTCACGTCTGCAGCTCCTGCTGGTTTGAGTGGAGCTACCAGAGGGTTCCCTGCAGTGCTGCCTGTTTCAAGCCCAGGGCTTCCCAGGTACCTGCATGTGGGAGAGCCTGTTCTGGTTTGTAGCTTATTTTCCCTGACAGGTCTTCCAGTGACTTGTGACCAGCTGCCTTCATCTGCAGAGGAAGATACCTGCATTTTCCACCTCCCTTGATGAACCTTTGGCTCTGCACAGGACAGGATCCCCCAGGAGTGGATATGGGGACCGCATGTTTGATTTTTATTTATCAGATCCATAGTTGTCAGGGTGGCAGTGGTCCAGGCTGGAGAAGTCTCTGGCTCCTGCCTCTTCCCAGGGACCATCTCCTGTGAGCGGCTCAAACCTGTAGCTCATCCTGGTCAGTTCAGGTGACAATGCACAAGAGCAGCAGATAGGTCAAAGCAAGTTTAGTTAGTGCTGATGGTCTCCTCTGTCTGTAAATAGCCATGATGGTCCCTAAGGGTCAGCCAGGAGCTGGTGGCACTTCTTGGCTTTCTGTGGAGGCTGTGTGGTCTTTGGGATGCAGGTCCATGGGAGCTGCTCCCCAAGGAGGACTGACTATAGCATCAGTAGGATGTGCTATCACACACATCATCTGGGTTTCAGCTCAGCCCTGTATAAAGTGGCCAGGAGGGGGGGGGTGGTCACCAGCCCTGTCCTCCCTCTCCAAAACTGGCACAGGCTTCCCAGAGGCATCTGCCTCTAATCGCCGTTCTGAGGTTGTAAGAGACCAAACTAGGGACAGACTTGGAAAGGACAAGGAGGAAATTCCCCAACCCCTCTATTTATTTGTAAGTTTAAGTGCTATTTTTGCCTATGTGATGGTGTATAAGGTACTTCATGATATTCGGTCTTACTGGCTGGGTTCTTTGGGAGAGAGTCTCAAGGACACTGGAGCACTGGTGCACCCATCTCCTGCTGGGTGTCAGGGGCTGGTTCCTGATCGTGCCTTCACTGCTCCTTCAGCTTCAGCCTTGCTCTTGTCTCGATCCCCAAGAGCTGGTTCAGGGGGAGCTGCGTTCTCCCCAGCCCCTCTCCCAGCTTGTGCGTGCCATGCTGGGTTTGGAGCTGAGCCCTGAGCACTGTGCCTCAGCACCAGCATGGGATGGGGAGCAAGAGGTGGCACTGCAGGAGCCCAGGGCACTCGGGGAGGGACCGGCACCCCGCTTGTGAGACCAGCTGCGGTACCTCAGCGGGTAGTGATGCTTTTCTGCTGAAAGCTGAGATGCTGCCCGGTGAAAACAAGTCTTTGAAATGGAGACTGCTCCCTGGTTAGCCATTTCTTTTTCTCTAATGCTCTAGACCAAAGGGAAAAGGATCAGGCTTGGCTGCCCATTTCAGCTTTACCCCTCCTACAGCACCCAGAGCTCTGGAGCGAGGGGCGACCTGAGCGACGGGTGCAAAGGTGCCAGCCAAGGCTTTACAGCTCTCGCCTCCCCCCCGCCACCAGCAGCTCCTCTGGCTTGCACTAGAGATGCATGGGGGTTTCATTAAAACAAAACGATGCAGATGACACTGTCAAAGTCTTAAAAATCCCAGTACTCCGTTGTTCGGCAGCTTTAGCAGCTCAACACTATCTCGTAGGGAGTTAATAATACACTAAGATCCTATAGGCCTCCTGTAAGTTACCAGAATAAAGACGATACTAGATGTATAAATGGATGATAACCTTTTACCCGTACACTATGTATTACAATTTTGTAGCTTAGTCATTTTTTGGCTATCGGATTTTGTTAGTATGATATAAAAAAAAGGGGAGGGGGAAAAAAAAAAGAAAAAAAAAAAAGGTTTGACTGCTAATGTCTATTTTGTTATTTGATTCATTTTCTTTCTTCCTCTGTACAAAAGCTGTACACATCTCCGTCTGTGTAACTACTGCCGCTGTGTATCCCTGTGCCATCCACCCCTGTCCTGGCTTGCTGGTGTGGTGAGCTCCTTACTAAACAATAAACTCTGTGGCTGAAGTCGGGCACCCCGGGGCTGCTGGGGGTGTGTTCAGGGTGTTTTACAGTGCACGAGAGGAAAAGGGCAGGGGACAGGAGGGGGGGGTTGGGCTCTTCCCTCTCGCCCAGAGCCCCAGCAGTTGGGTCCTGCCCAGAGCAGGGTTTGCCAACAGTCAAGGGGCTGCAGACCTGCCCCAGAGATGTACTGGGAGCTGGTACCCGGCCTTGGCTCTTCTGCACCCAGTGCTGGAGGTGAGGAGAGCCAGGGCAAACATCAGCTCCTTCCTGGGCGGCTCTCCGGGCTCGCTGCTATCAGGTATCTCCTGAGCCGCGGGGTGATGGTGCTGTTTGTAAATCCATGATTATTTTCCCTCTGTTAATCTTCACCAGTCCCTCTCCGACGCATCCGCAGCACCCCGAGGCGAGGAGTGTCGCAGTGTGCTGCGCCAGACCCCCCTCCCCTCATCTCCAGCCTGGCACCCGCTCCTTTGAGCAGTGTCTCTTTCCTTTGGCAGGGGCAGAGACAGCGGTTGCTTCGGCCTCATCCTGCCCAGCTCCCCGGAGATTGCCGGGGGTCAGTCCCAGGAGGAGCTGCAGTTGCTGCCAAGGTCAGTGCAGGTCTGGGTAAGCTGTGCTGCTCCCCAGCCCAGCCTCCAGCTCCTCTTCCCCGCATTCCCACCGCATGCCCCTGTGGGTGCTCTGAGCATCGTGGGCTTACGCTGTCCCCGGGGGAATTTACTCCAGGATTTGGTGCTTTTTCCACGGTAGAGTATCTCTTACTTGGGAATTTTCTTGACTGCCCGTGACCTGTGCCCTGGCTCAGCAACACCTTGTACAGCAATGAATCTCTCCAGAGAAGCAGACTCCACAACCTGCCTGGGCCAGACTCTTGACACCCTCACACCAAAGAAGTTTCTCCTCTTGTTCAGATGGAACCTCCTGGGTTCCAGTTTGTGCCTAGTGCCCCTTGTCCTGTCACTGGGCACCACTGAGCAGAGTCTGGCCCCATCCTCTTGCCCCCCGGGGCCCTTTAGCT
>WTSP01010013.1:0-32173 GCA_025331215.1 Actenoides lindsayi
AAAGTATTTGCATGTGTGAACTGTCACCTGAAAGCTGGCACATGGGTCCACACTTTGTGGGAAGCCAGCAGTGTTGTGCAGGGAAGAGGAGCAGCTCAGCTCTGGGCTGGCTTTGCACAGCTGGAGACCATGTCAGTGAAGTGGACACCAAAGAGCTGGTGGCCCCAGAGCACCAAAGGGGTGCTGCAACCTTTGCAGCTGGTAGGAACCTCAGCACTTCTCAGTCCTCACTGCTGCAAATGCTTCTGAGAGGCCGAAACAGAATTTGGTGCTGAACCTTCCTAATACTTGGTTATTGCACTTGGATCCTCAAAGAGGAGCTGAGCTCTGGAGAGATCCTTGGGTTCTACCTAAGTGTATGTGCCTCTGTCCTTGTGCGTGCGCGTGTGTATATGCCTCTGTGCGTGTGTGAATGTGTGTACCTGTCAGTTTTCCTTCAGACTGGGCTATGGGTTATGTGGGGACTCGCAGAGCCCAAACTTTAAATTTGCACATAAAAGTGCGTAGGGATTTCAAGCCAGAAGGAACCAGCAGGATCTAGTCTGAATTCCTTTATAATGCAGTCGCAGAATTTCACCTCGCAATTCCCCGCCTGAGCCAAATAACTGGAGTGTTTGTGCTTTAATCCAGTGAGGGAATAGATGTGATACCAGGTTGTTTATCCTGCAGTCTCGACAAAGCCACAGAGCCCAAATAATGTGTGCCAAGCACCAAATTCTCTCAAACTTGTGGTGATAGTAATAAAAATTGCTAAATGCCTTTGAATAACAAATAAATTTGATTAAACCACTCTCTGCTTATGGCTATCCTGTGAGCAAGAAAGAACATAAATCGTTACATGCATGATTTATAGAGTATTATTCACTCTTCTGAGCAACCCTCGCCATTCTTGGGTCTTTGATATTCTGATAGCAATGTCCTCTGCAAATAATGCAAAATGATGTATATTTAGCAGCTACTGGCTAGGTTCTTCAGAGGAAACATTCTTTAATAGCCCAGTGCTCCTGAGGGGTTTTTACAAGCAATAAAATACAATTTTTGTCAAGTCTAGCTTATACAAACAAGAATTTCAGCTTCAGAGATCTTTTTTTTTCCTCATTGCAAGACAAGTCCTGATGATGTGCAACCAGATTCCTGCATCCTGCAGACATCTGAAGACTGTACACATGGTAGAGCAAATATTTGGAGCCTGAAGTGTGGCACAGAAGCCACCCACTGATGGCTTAAGCAGGGGCAGGAGTGGGGAGAGAGCAGTCACATAACAATCTCCTTGTCCACTGAACTCCTCTCCTGCCTGCATTTTCTATGGCCAGAGGCAAGGGTGGCAGAAAAACAGCCCTGTGTGTCTTGAAACAAAGGTCAGGTGAATCCCCCTTAAAGATGAGGATAATAAGGGTAAAAATTAATCATAGATGTTATTTAACATGGTCAACTGAAATCTGGGATAAAGTTTATGGAAGATGCTGTATCCAAACCTCACCACTCTTTGCCAAGAGCTACATAAAATTTATAGCAGCTAAAGTTCTCCAGCAATGTTGTCACTGGTGGCCAACAAATATGTAATGAGGAGCCTGGTGGACATAAAATTGCAGAACCAGGTCTCATAGTGTGAACCTTGAGAGAGAAAGGAAAGGAGAAGCAGGACTTCCAAGCGCATCCAGGGTTGCAAACATCTCTAGATAGCTTTGGGCACTCTCTGCAGAAACTTTCAGACCTGTCACTGTGGTACATGCCATGATGATGCCCCCAGCACCTTCTGGACTGCATTTATTTTTCTCAGTTTCCCTTGTAAAAGGGCATTTTTAAAAAAAATTTTTTTTTTTTTAAATGTTAAACTCCATGATGCCTATCTTATTAACTTTGAATTTTCCTCCTCAAAATCCCTGTTTGGGCTCCTTTCATCTGGTTTCCATCACTTCTAGTTACTGGAGCTGCCTGCACTAGACTCACAAATAACCTATTCTATGATAATTTCCCAAGTCCATCCTACCCCATTATGAGGAATGACTATTCCCACTTCCCTGTAACCTTCATCAATTTCCAAATCTCTGTGCTTTCTTGGTTTGTTTTTTTTTCCTTTATCTGCTAATTCAGCAGTTGTTCTACTCATTTTTCCTCTCCCAGAGCTCTTAACCTGACCAAGGAGCCCACAGTACTTGGAACTGTCCAAACTTCAGAAGCATTTTTAGTGCTACACCACCACCACCATTCTTACAAATGCTGCCTTTCACACCCCTCTTCTTAGCCTCTTTTAAACTGTCCCTTCTACTGGTGAGAGTGTTTGCTGTTCAGAGCGGGGAATGATTGCCGAGTTGGTTTTTTTTCGGTCTAGAAAATCCCACGCCCTTTTAACTTACAGTGCAAATAAATAATAAACATTGCAGTAATTCATACAATATTGCAATAATAATAGCAAAGATGAGAGCAGCAAGATTTTTTTTTTTATACCCTGGAAAAACTCTCCGGTAGGTTCTTCTTATTCTTCACAGACTTTAATTCTGTTTTGATATGTGGCAACAAGGACAGGATTCACTGAATGTGCTTAGCAGATGTGCTTGGAGAGAACCCAGGTTCCGAGACTGTGCTTTACAGTCAACACCCCCATCAATAGCAAATGTAATACTGTTTGCAAAGCTGATATTTAATTCATTGGCTAACGCCGTTCAAAACCCCGGAGAGTGCAGCATCTCCCTTCCCAAAGTTAGATTTGTTTAGTTTTTTGAGTCTATTTCAGTCTGAATTTGGATAAACTAACTGCATCTAAAAACCAGTGCTGGAGATCCACTGAAAACAGTTGGGGTTTTCTGTAATCTCTCTATGAATAAATGAAAACGTTAGAGCAGGAGCTGCTCTCGATCCTTCACACAAGCCCAACAGTTGTGGCGATCACACTTAGCGGAGGGTGAGTTTCGTGTCTGCTCCTATCGCCTGGGTCAGTCAAATGGCAGGGCTGGCCAAGCCCAGAGCCCCATTTAACTGCCGTGGGTCATCCGGTTAAAGCTACCAGCAGAAGTTATGTATTTGCATTAAACAAAAGGTTTATGTTTCTTGGAAAGGTTCTGTTTATATTGGCCTTTAATAACTGGGCCAAATTCTTGGCTGACTGAATTTAACTGAGTTCTTAGGCAGGATATTCCAGCAGGGAATTTGATCAGAACATTTACATTTTGATAGCTATAATGTAACGTATTTTACACGTAGAGCTCCATCTATAGCTAATGCACACATAATGGTGAGCAGAAGTATACATGCATGTATAGATAGAGACTAATAGTATAAATATGCACCCAAAAGCACAGACTTGGTTTTCAGTTTGCGATAGCCATCATTTACCGTCAGTCAATGCCCTAAATAGAGAAATATGTTCATATTTTATGTCCCACCATGGGACAATTATGAAATATTTATTATATGGCAATTATTCTACATAGATATATGTTGTATATACAGGGGGGACTGTGATAGGAAAGTTCTGCAGTGATGTTCAAAACAGTACAAATATTTCTAGCAGCTTTTAGGGCCCTTCATCCAACAGGGTGATGACGAGCTAAGTTCATCTGCATGATGGTTGATTTGCAAGTTTTGGGGTAAATGATCCAATAAGAGCATAGTGGGTATATTTTATTCGCACGCTGAAATTCTCTCGGCAAAAAAAGCTGCAAAGAGAGTTTATATTTTTGTTACACTGTAAAAAGCAACTAACGACCCATGGAGAATTTGGAAAAATGTCCTATTTATGTCCCATCCTATTTATATGGCCTGGTTTTGCATACAAAGGAGGTCTTTGTTTCCTCGGGGTTCGTCCGCACCTGCTAGTTATCCCCCACCAGCAGCCACGGCCCTCTGTGACAGCAAACTGCATTCCTGCATGCAGAGGGGTTCGTGAGGTATACAGCCCAGGTACCTGGAGATTTTGTCCGTACAAGACATGGTGATGAGCTGCTCTCCCAGCAACACACCGTCCCAGGTCTGCGCCGCGTTGTGACACCGGACCGGGATGGTTCCTTCTCCAGACTCAATCTTTGTTCGGAGGTGCCCACGGTATTTTCTCACTATGTGCTTGCTGCTGTTCACTGGGCAAAACAAACACAAGGATGGCAATAATTAACCGGTTTATAGAAAGAACTTGAGAGGCTGTGTTGACGCCATAGCTTGCATTTTGCAGAACCACCTGCGGAGGTCCTTTAGATCGGGTGCAAAATCAGATGCCATGACAGCCCAAGGAAGCAGCACACCGGAGAAAAGTACGTGCTCCTTGACACGGCTGTCCACTCTAGGGAGCTTCTCACATCAGTCAAAACTTTCACACCGCACACCACCGGGCTCCTGTTCCTATTCCCTTACATATTTAAAAAGAACAGAGGTGCTTTGTTTTTTGAAGAAGCAGTACAAGTCCTTGTTTTTAAGCCATGGTTATAGGATTGAGCTGTGTCAGGGGAGTATTTGGGAAACCCTGGTTCAGTGAGTGCCACTGGTGGCTTTTTCTGAATAATTCCAGAACTAAGGTTTTGGTTCATTGTCATAGAATTTCACTGAAAAATCCCGAAAGCTGAAGTTTTACATTCTGGATCAAAAGCAAATGAAAACTTGCTAGTTATTCACTGCTTGCTTCAATTCCCTCTGTAGTCTCCCCAGAGTGAGGTACCCTCCTGCCTTGTGCCGTGCCGACACCGTCTGTGCTATTGGCGTCACTGCGGTGGCCGAAGAGAGCGGGGCAGCTGCCTTTGGGGTGATGCAGGGCGAGCGGCGAAGGCCCCTGTCCTGTGCCACAATGTGCTTAACAGCCCTGCAGATATTCAGTAAGTGTAGGAGCTAATGGCATCCCTGGAGTAATTCACCGTCATTTCTACAAACGGAGAAAAACTGAGGTTCATTATTGACATCGCCCTTACCCTCTTTATGCTGATATTTTACGCCTGGGTATTTTGGTTGTAAAACAACAGCAAGGAGGGGCAAGAAAAACCTCTGGGTCTGCTCACTGTCTTACCCTGAGAGGGCTTCCCTGGAGGACACCTTCTCCATGAAGCAGACCTTTCACCGTCTCCCTGTAGCCTACGGGAAAATACCGACAGGCAGCACCCGATGGCCGTTACTTTCACGGGAGAGGAGTGCTGCTTCTACAGGCATGAGGCTTTTGCCCATCTCTCCACCATCCTGCGTAGTTTTTCCTGGCTTTCCCCTCAGCTGGATCAGAAAGCTTGGGAAGGTGACACCCCCAGCTCACAGCGGGCTAGGGGGCCATCTGTGCTCTGGGCACCGAGCCACATGAGGCATCCCAGGCTGCAGGGTGAGGGACCCTCCGGCCGTGAGCGGCGGGCTCTGTCACGCTGCCCGGCCGCCCGCTCTCGCCGTCCGCCTTTGCTTTCTACGTTCGTCTTCCACGCCGCGAGGGCTGGTGGAAGCCATGGACTGACTCTGGCTGCTGCCAAAGGATGGTTTACAAAAAGGGACTGGGGAAATAAACCGCTTCAGCCCGTTAGGGTTAGCAGAGGCAGCAGAGACGTGTAGAACAGCAGCGTCGGCTCCGACCTGCCAGCTGACGGGTGGCTGAGCGCCCACCGCTCGCTCCTTTGCTTCTCTCTTGCTTTTTAAACACCGATGCTGGGGATGTGTATGTGTGCCAGTGGCAGGCTGGACCGGGTGGCAATTGGACTGACGGGCCATGGTCAAGAGCAACTTCCACCCACACCTCAGCTCCACCGCGCTTGCAAGCACAGTAGGTCTTGTTTGTGCTGCTTCGGCAGCCGGGTCCGGGGAGAGCGGTTATTGCACGGCTGTCCCCAGCAGCAGCCCCATCCCACTGGGGGGTCCCTCCTGCCCAGTTGTCACAGACACCTCACAAGCTAGGACACCGCAGTAACCACCAGACTCTGAGTCTTGCAGCTTCTCAAACTTCAGTTCTGAGGGAAACGGGGAAGAGCCAGTGGATGGGTAAAAAATTCAATCAGCAAAAATGTCAAGTCTCAGAAATGTCCCAGACCCCTGACCCCTCAAATCGCTGGGCTGCACCTACACTGTTGGAAAACCATTTTCATGGCCATGTGTGCTGATCCCATGTACATCCCTCTTGCCTGTGGTGCCTCCAGTATCATTCAGAGGATGCTCTTTGGATGGGATTACTTATCTGGGACCTGGTCCATATTTTTCTTGGGACTCTGCAGGGAAACTTATTTTTTAAAAACCTCAAGAAGTGGTGAGCAGCATTTCTTATTATTAACGGGCAGAGTTGTGGGGAAGGAACCATGGAATTTGGACTACAAAAGGAGAAAGTGATGGCTTCCGCTTAGCAAACACATCTTAGCAAAACTGCTTTGCCTTGGTCTGCACACACTGAGAACTGATGGCAGGGCAGAGCTAGACCTCTGCCAGGGAAGCAGTGAAGAGCGTCTCAAGAGAGTGCTGCTGTTTCAGCTGGTAGAAAGTTCGACTTTAAGCACATCAGTTCTCTTTTCCTAAGCTTTCCCGCAGGTATAATGAAGATAATGATGCTTCCTTCTTCTGCAAATTCATTTAAAGGTACTGCTCAAAAACTATTTATAAAAACCAGATGCTATCCTTTCAATAACGATCTACCACAGGAGTCCACCTGCTGGAAATCCCCCAGGACAAAATTTTCAGTGTTTCTTTCCCCATTGTTTATTTTTTTAATGAATATTTTCTCTTGCTAGACCTTTCTCTCCCCTTTCCCCATCTGTCTCTACATTCCTCTCACTTTCTCAGCTTCCCCTCTGACCCTTCCCTGGAGGTGCATTGGTCTCCTAGGTTGATCTTTTTCAGGCAGTTTGCCGCATTGATGCACCTACATTTTGCATACGTGCAAATGGGCAGGTAATTGCTAAGGAATTTTAGTGACAAAATAAGCAGTCCATCATTTAGGTGACTTTGATTTCACTCGGTAAATATGACTTGGTGAGGGGCAAAGCATCCCACAATGTGCCGGCCAAGGTAAGGAGCCGGCTCAGGGGAAGAAAAAGCAGCAGCCCTGCAAGCAACTGTTGAGCACTTGGGAAATCTAAAGCACAGGCCAGTGCTTCAGGGAGAGGGATCCAAAACGTTCCTGAGAGTTTGGAGGGTCTGCTTCCTTGATTTTTTATTTGTCTATTCAGTCTTCTCCTGCAGACCCAAGGGAAGGACAAAGGCCCAGGTACTCCACATCCCATCCTTACTCCAGCGTCACAGCCCTGGCCTGCAAGTGCCAGAAACGGAACAACGAAGCTTTTAAAGGCATTTGGGTTGGGACAGCTGTGGCCGGTCTGTGCCCACCCCGGGGTACGCTCCCACTCCTCTGATAAGGGGTCTGAGATGCTTAAATTCCACGGATGGATGTGACTCCAGCCTCCTGTTGTCCTGGCCATCTCAGGCTGCTCACTTTACTGGGATGGCCAGCACACGTTCCAAAAGGTGATGTGCAGTGGTCATGTACAACACTAATAACCCAAGGCTCTGAATACTTTCAGGTTGGCAGTAATTAAATACATCCAGATCTGCAATTGGAACACAGTTCTTTTTTAGTCTGTCATTAAGAAACATATAAAAAAATACTGACCAAAGAGGCTCTGTGTGTTCCCCACTGAAGCTGCAGACAGACTCTAGCACATAAACTGCTTGCCAGCAGTGAAAAAAATGCAGTCCACTTGCTGGCACATGGATCATTTTAAGGCAGTCTCAGAAATATGTTTATTTATGCAACTTAAAGTCACAAACTACAGCCTACTGCTGATCTGCCGTTCAGTATGATCAAAGCCTCAGTGACTATGAGCATTTCTGATCTTCGCTGTGCTGGTTCTCCAACTGCCTAATCTCAACTAATTGCAGGGGAGAAGACATCTGAGGATGCCACTTCAAGCAGAACAAAATGTCAATTCAAACCAGAATTGGAAAGGAGAAATTTAAAAATCATTTGGAGTGGATTTATGATGTGTGCTACACTCAGAGGTGGAAATTACTCCTGAGAGGGCCTAAAATAAGAAGGTGCTGGATTATTAATTATTGGATTAGAAATTTACACAGGTGCCTTGTGTTTAAAATCAGTGAAACCCACTGATTTCGAGGCTCCCCCCTTATTTTCGTATTTTCTCCGGGACTGGTTTTGGCTCAAATGGCAATGAAAAGAGCCACTCCATATTTATTCTGAGTGAAGAGGACATGGACGGTGATTAAACAGAATCACACGAGTAAGGCTCTGTCTGAAATTTTGCCTGACTGCCTCGGAGGTTCATTTTCTCTTTCCCTGCTTCAGTGGAGGCTGTTCTCTCCTCACGAAGGAAGGAATAAACCAGTCTCTCTTGCCTTTTCTTTTTTCAGTGCTGGACCCTCCATTCATCAGCATGGCTTATAAAGCTTCCGCAGAGCGTTTTGAAACAAAGGGGTGGAAAGAGAAGTGTTAACATCTGACTGCCTTTGTATAGTGATGTTTGTTAGAGATGCACTTTGCTCAAGCAGATGCCGAATAAACGGATGCTCTTACTGTTTCTGGAAGTGCTGAAGTGAGCGTCACAACGCGCTGAATGCTCTGGATGTGTCTCCTTTGCTGGTAGGGTGGCTGGTCAGATGAATTTCTGCCGTGCTGTGCTTTAGTGACCAGCAGAAAGTGAGGCTAAAATGCAATTCGGGCAGCTTTTGAAAGCAAGCAAGAAGTCTGGATGCAGGAAAAAAGAATAGGTCCCCTCACAGCGTGCAGAGCTGAACTGTGAAGTTCTGAGGGTAGGAGCCCTCACGGTGAGGGCGAGGCGGGGAAGGTCTTGTCTGAACGTCTTCGGAGCCGCTTCTGCGGCGAGTGCAGGGGGCAACACAAGCACCTGGCTTGCACGGGTTAAAAGTACATTGAGATGAATCCCTTAAAGTTGAGACAAGACTTTTCAAAGTAGGCCAGGAAGTCTACTGCACCCCGATGCAGCTGTGCAGGGTGGATCTGCTGACTCCCAGAGCCGCGTCGTGCCTGCCGTGCTGCGGCGGAGTTCAGCGCAGACCTGGGCTTTGGGCCGTGTCATTAACCCTACAGGCAAATACAAACACTGAATATATGTTTTACCTGAGAATGTTTCAAAACCTGGGACACCGGTAAGTTATGGAACTTAGATTAACATTTGAAATTGAACTTCGTTAACTTTTCCCTCCTCCCTACATCCTCCCTAGCTGAAATCCTGGCTTTGGGCAGCAATCAGGTATGCTGTGATAGAAGATGTTACCTTCACCACGTTATTCTTTCTCCTCATCATTAGTCTTAAAATAACATTTTTCAGTCTTTCTATTTCTCCCGTAATTTGCCATCTGCCAATAGTTTCCAGTGATGTACAGACAAGGTGTGGAAGCAAAGGCAATTCGCCCATTCATAGGTCATCAATATGTGGCATTTAATCCATCTTTCAGAGGAAGAACAGCGACAAGAAAAATTTGAACTTGGAATCCAAAAGAACAGAAAGGAAATGACTGCGTTATTTCTCCTTAGTGGTTTTAAATACACGTTCATGAAACTGTGATTTTTGATTTGATCTCTGTAGTTTGAGATGGTAACTGTAGAAGGGTCTAAGAATGGTACCCCATTGTAGCAAAGCTCATGACTGAATGTTCTAATGAAAACTCTTCATTTTGGTCCATCAAAATGCCCCCATAGATCATCACTGAGGGGCAAATTATCATCTGTTCTGCTGACACAGCACTTTTACAAAGACTCTTTTTGTAGAATAATATGAAGTGTGTTGGCTGTTTATGCTAGGGAGAGGTGCTAGAATGCCGTTATGAAACTAACTGCTAGAGCAGATCATGACACTCTAAGACATGAAACCCATCTTGCTGTTGGACTAGCTTCTAAGTAAGCCCTGGTCTCTCAGCAAGCTTTAATCTCTTGGGACAAATAAAAATGTGAAAAAAAAAAATAACGTGAGAAATAGATCAAAATATGTACCTCACAAATTGGTTTTCTGTAATGTCTGTCTTTGAGGAACCCCTGGGATCAAAATGTGAGTGACTGGTTAAAATTCTCTTCAAAACTCTTTGTGGGGAACAAAGTCATGCAGTGTTTCCTCAGAGCATTATAAATAACTGTTCCAGACAAGGAGGAACGAGCAGTACTGGGTCATGCACGGGGGAAATCCTTCATGCCACCTACAAACCCAGGCTGCAGCCTGCAGCCTGCTCTGGAGTAGAAGCACATTAGTTTGTTGAATCCGAAAGTACAAGAATTAAGATTCTGTGCATGTGGCAATCAAGGCAAGTACAACTCAAACACTTCAAGATTATTATTTTTAATTACTAATTGCTCCTCTCATCTAAAATCAGCTGTGCAATGCCATTGCTTTGGAAGCGCAGCTGCTCCTGCAGCGCGAAGCCAAGAGATCTGGCAAAGGGCTGCGCCGATGCGGCGAGCCCCGGCACGGGGAGAACTTCTGCCGCTGAACACGAGCCTTGTAACCAGTCAGAGAGGCACACTTGCTGCTCTCCAGCAAGCATCAGCTCATCTTTGACACTGTGGAGTGTCACCGCTCGTGCCCAGGTCAGCAGCTGAGCAAGGGCAGGATGCGTGTGGAGAGCGAGATGCCCCCAGATTTGGTTGGAGGCCAGCGGGGACCAGTTGTTCACCTACACCCTAAGCTATGCATCGATGTATTATCTTCCTATTTTATTTTTATTTTTTAATGAGAAATGTTTTCTCTGAAAGCTAGGCTTTATCTTTTCAATATACTTTGTGTGAAAAATTGACAACATCACTGGAATTGCCCATTTGGTGACAATTCTCTCCCCTGCCATGGTTTAATCAAAAAGTTTACACAAACATAAAGGGAACGTGTTGTTCATCATTACCCTCTTTCTTTTATCAACAAAACATGCTGTTATTCATGTGGCTTTGGGATTTTTGTTGCTGCTTGGAAATTGAAATCTTCAGAAGTGATTTAAGTGAAATACTGTGAAAGAAGCCAGCAAAGTATGAAAAAAGAAAATGAACCCTGTGAGACAGAAAGAACAGATATTTGTCAATAATATTGACAGACGTTCAGCCCCCCTGTGATTGGTATGAGCCTAGAGAGGCTGTGGTTCCTGCTGTATCAACACACACACCCTAGTTCAAGTCCAGCTTCTGGAGCCACAGAGGGAAATTACTGCATAAAGTCCTACAGTCTCTGGCTGCAGATTTTCAGTCTAGATCATCAAGAAATGGACCTCTTTGGCCTTAAAAATCTATGGATCATTACTAAATTATTCTGTGTAACGACAAAACAGTGCTTCAAGTACAGAGTGCTTTCCAATTTAGTATCATATTCTGGGCATTCATTACTCTTCCTCTAAGGTGTGACAAAGGGACACCTTTTATTGACATTCTACAGGTATGGAAATAGAACTGTCCAGAGTAAGATGAGTTGCTCAAGGCTAGAGAAGTGCCATTGGAGTCATGGTTAGGATTAAACTCTCTGTACTCTTACGCAGCTGTTTTCAGCCGGGTCTCTTCATAAGACGTCAGAGGTCCCAGAGAGATCTTCACTGGACCTAGAGCTGCCTGACCAACTTTATAAAACTCAACTCATGTGCTTCACCTGTGACTCCCGCTCACTGGAGAGGTAAGTTAGACCAAATTAGATCTGAGTGGGTCTAATTTTTGCCTGCGGGGGTTTTTCCCAACTATGTTTTGACCTGTTCCACCCAAAATATGTGCTGTAACTGGGTGCATATTTCTAGCAGGGTGTGGGATGCTGGGGGTGGAACTGGGGCAGCTGTGTCCAGGAGCATGAGGTCTCTTTTCGTCCCTGCTTCAGGGGACCTTGGGCAACCTCAGACATTTTTATTCCTTGGGCTGGACAAATCTGGGGACAAACAGCTTTTCTTGGTGAAATTTTCTGCTACTATTGTGAAAGCTCCTCAGCCATGGCCTTTTGCTGATTAATACAGCCTTTTATCGCAGCCGAACACTGCGCCCAAATGCAGTGTTTTACAAAGCAGCAGAACTCATAACAAAGCAGAATCAATAAATACAGTACAATTCCCTTTGGCGGTTCGAGCATTCTGTTAAAATTAGGATCTGATTATAGCTGTGGAAACCAGTTTTCCCGAATCCTAACAAACACATTTTGCTTTACATGAAAGCTTTTCAAAGCTGTGGCCAATGCTGGCTTTGAGCAACCCATAGTTTCTAGCATATTCTTTCTCTTTCCCCAGATAGACACACACGGTGTTGACACATCCTTCTAAAAAATCTTATTTTCTACTTTAAAACTCCCCCTGAAACAACAAAACCCAAATAAGCAAAAGCAGCCAAGAATATCACAGGGAGAGAGAACTGGGACATTTTCAATGCACTGTCAAAGCCGAAGAGCTTTTCTCGCGATGTATCAATTCTGACAAAGTTTTATGGCGGAGACTGAAGACAGGCAGCTCTCTAGCTCAGCTGACAGTGAATTCACTGCAGCCCCGACCCAGGATTTGGGAAATACAGGTTCAAGTTCTTCTTTGAATCTAAATGGCCCTGAATGAAAAAGCTCACCCTGAACTGGGCATGGAAGGAAATGGAGTAGAGATTTTTCCTAACCCTTCTTAGTATGCTGCTGACTAGAGGGCATGAAAAATACAGGATATGACCCCACTTCCACAAAATTCTTTTAGTTCAAAAATTTGCATGACAGGTTTTGGTTTCTTTCCGTCCTGTCAGTACCTTGAGACCCAAAAGCTGTCCGTAAAGTGAAGCGGTTATTCGCTAGTCGGCTTTAACAAAACCACTGAAAACCAAACTACCCAACCTGGCAGAGATTAATAAGGAAAGATGAAGCAATAGCAAATGTTCACAGGTTGATTAACCTGCACTCAACACTTTAGGATGTCCACTGTAGCAAAACAGGAGCCTCATTCAGATGTGCGTTCTGGGGTCAAACATACAAACAAGAAAACCACAAGTGCTTTCACAATCTCATACTCTTTCTAAGCCTGGACATGACTAGTTTCTTTGTCAGGTTTAGAGGCTAGAGCTGATCCTAGGGACTGGCAAAAGGTTTGGCATGGCAGGCTGTGCAGGGAGTCAGACCTTTCCTCTGGATAGCTGACAGTGGTGGGATCTCCAGCAGCCAGAACACCTGGACCATGTCTTTGCAGACCCTCTGGCTCTGCTGCTCTCTCTGAGCAATGGGGCTATCTGAACATGGAGCTGTGACAGCTGCTGCTTCTGCAGCTTTTCCCTGAGGCGACATCAGAAGCACTGCAGGGTTCACAGCAAGGGACTTGTACCAGTCCCTGCCCCTGCTCCCTCTGATTCCCCTGACATGAGTCTTTCCTCTCCTCTCTCCCCCATTCTCTCTCTGCCCTGCAGCCCTGGAGCAGCAGAGAGGGAGCAGGAGGTGCCGAGGCAGGAAAAGCTTCTTGCAGTGCTGGAGATGGGTCAGCCCAGTACCTGCAGGTCCCGTGTGGGTGCTGTGCGTTGGAAGAAGGAAAGGAGCTCCACTCATCCCAAGGCTTTCTGGAGTTCCTCTCACAGGCCTTATGTTGCTGTCTTTTGCCCACTCCCCCATCAAAGCTGAACACCGACCCCCTTCCCTGCCAAACTTTGCCATCCTCACCATGGCTGTCCTGTCCCGGAGTCTCACTGATCCCCCCTCAGCCACAATTCCTTCTCCTGAAGGCACTCTGCCCACCTTCACCAGAAGAAGAAGGTTCCCTCACAGTCCCAGTGTGGACCTATGTTGGGGAGAAATCTCTGAACTGGCTACAGGCAGCACCTCCATACCTGGGAAGCCCTGAGCTAATCAGACCCCTGCTCAGACCAGCAGTGCTCGGGGAGACAGAGGACCACTTGCACCTGGGCTGGGCTTTGTGTTCTCATCTTTACCCATCCTGGTCAGGACACCACACTTCACCTCTGCTCCCAGCCACGGGTGATGAGAGAGTTAACAGGGGGACAGTGCTGTGGCCAGGCTTTCCCCACCAAGTTAACGCGAGTGAAAGCAGCCACCCTCTGAAACAGCATTTCAGCAGCCTGGGAGGACTGAGCCAGAAAACAGGGCAATTCCATATCAAACCAATGGCTGCCAGCAGTCCTGAGCTGGGATGTAAGCTCCCGGGCAGACCAGCTTCTAGTTAACTGCAGAACGTCTTTGCATCTCCTCTCTATTAGCCTTGGTGAATTGAGGCTGTGTCAGTGGCAGGAAGGGGACATTGCTTCAAAAGGACTTGATCTCAAAGGAGGCTGACACAGGGTGCTGTGCCCACACCCTGAACCCAAACCTTTTGGATCCACCCCAGTCCAGTCTTAATGAAGTTAAAGGACAATTTCCCCTCATCGTCTTTAATAACCAGTTCCCTTGCTCCTGAATTAATCCAACAGCCTCATGCTGTGTTGTCTGCAACTTCTGCAGCATTCTTTACATGACAAAGCAATCTGGGCTGACCACAGTAATTTGTCCAGTGCTAGGATTATTTCTCCCGAGGCAGTGTTCAGCACTACAGCCTACAGTGTTATGTGCACTTTTTTTTCTTCTGTGTCTCCTCTGGGCATGGTTCTCTATGATAATTTTGTTTTGAGATGCCCCAAGGTATTGTTCTGCTCAGTCACATGAAAAATAGGAAAATAATGCACCTTCATCCCAGTTCCACAGACGGGCCATTCATCAGCATAAAATCACCTTTACAAACTGGGAGGAAGATGTTCCATGCACTGTTACGGATTTCCAGTGTGGTTTCCCAAGGTGCAGCAGGCCTGGGGGAGAAATTCAATACCTGGAAGCACTTGTTTGATGGAAACAAACTGTAGTGTCCAAGTCCGTGGGATGACCTATGGTTACCCTCAGTTTTTTTAATAGGAGCAATATATCAATTTCTTAGGATCTGCATTTTCTTGCAGTTACGGATACCTAATTTCAGATCATGGAGTTAATTAGATGGTTCTTCTTGAAACGCTTTCCACACCTTTATCATCTACTCACAAGAACAGAATTCGTCCATTTAAACAAAACATGGGATTAGCAGAAGGGAAGCAGGGATTTCTCCCACTTGCACGTCCAGTAACATTCACCAAACCCAATGTTTTTGGGAGTGATTCTAGCCCACCTGCTGCCATAAGCATCCTCATTGTATTTCCATCCTGATACCTATCTGCAGGATCCTGAATGTAGAACTCTAGGATTTGGAGTATCCTGACAGCTACAGGAGATCATTTGTATCCATCTCACTGAGATGGACAGGCTCCTTAGATGGCCTCTGTTTGAATCTGACCCTCTCCAGCCAGTCTGCTCAGGATATGACTTTCGGGGACTCTGATCTGGGAATCGTATACTGGTGCAATCTGGGTTAGCCCCATCTGAGCACAGAAGGCCGAGTCTCGGGTGTGAGGCAGACAACCCTTTGAGGTAGCCCCAGATTTGGGGAATAGCAGAGAGCATTTTATTTTGGAATGGGATGCAAAATCTGCCAGCTAGAGTTACAGGGAGGGAAAGCAGAGCTGTGCACAGTGAAGCAGAGGGCACAAACTTGGCTTTCCGGGTACTCTTTAGCTCCCCAGCTTCTCTGGAAACTGCAGTGTGCATCTTCTCCCCACCGCATCACCTACCAAGGCAATGATCCAGCTCACATGCTTGCAAGTGGATCCTGTTTAGACGAGAGCTCTGTCAAATGTGTGTGCACGAGAGGTTGGGCACAGCTGTAGGTTAATAGACAAGCGGGAGGAGAACCTCATGTGGAGCAGATGCAATGGTGTGTTTCAGACCTAAAGGGAGGGGGGGATAAAACAGGAGCTGGGCTATCAGGGAGTCAATGGTACAAGGCAATACAGCATGTTAGCAAGAGATAGAAAAGCAGCCCAGGGGAGAAGAATGGAGACAAGCCTTGGGGCAGATTCTGCTCTTCTCTTTGGCAAGCCACGTACTGAAAAAGAGAGAGTGCATCTCTAGAAAAAAGACAGCCGATGAGGTAAAATCCTGCCAGAGAAGTGGGGAAGCGAAGGATTTATTAGCTCAATTTTAAAAGCAATTCATTTTGCTTTTCAAGAGACCCTTTAAAAAAAAAAAAAAAAAGCCAATGAGTCAAGAAGCCCTAAATTAGCTAGGAAGGCACTTTAGCAAATCAAGGGCTTGATTATTCTGTGGTTTGCCCTAGATTCAGGAGAAGGTGTAAATGTGCAGCAAATACCACAGGGCTAGTTGATGCCATGTGGTGCTGTGAGGGGAAACATCAGCCCCTTTAAAACCTTCAAGAAGCCCAGGTTGACTTAGTGCTGTGCTACTGCCCTCAGGAGAAGGCAGAAATCCAGGCACACCTTGCTCAGGTGTGAGCAAAGGGTGAAAGCTCCAGTAAAGGAGGTGTTGTCCCAGGCTCCCTGACCTACAGCACTGAACTGAATCGAGTGTGAAGCTAAGCATGTGAAGGAGCAGATAGAGTTGTGAGGACACTGGGAACGTGCTGTCTCTTCACCATAGAGCTGTGGGTGACCTTGGAAAACAATGAGCTCTTCACCACAGAGCTGTGCTACAACTTTGTGGGTGACCTTGGAAAACGATGAGAAGAATTTTGGGAAGAAGACTGGCTGGAGTGAGTGAGCCAGGACCAACCCATAAAAACTCTCAGGGCTGTCTGAAACCCCACTGACATTTCCCAGCCTCCTACTCCTGCAACACTGCTGACCCTGGTTGGCCTCTCCTTCTGTCACCCACTCCTGCACCTCTCCCCTCAGCCTCCACTCCTGCTCTCTCGGGTTGTACCTACCTCTCCCAAAGCTTCAACTTCACTTCAATCCCTCCATAAGCTCTTCTGGCCACCTGACCTATAGGCACCAAAAAAAGAATTAGAACCCCTCCTTGCTGAGAGCAGCCCTGGCCTGGCTGGATTTTGCCTCTGTAGAGCTGCCTGAGGATGTATCACCAGACAAGTCCGCTCTGATCCGAGGAAATCACAGCAAAGCAAAGTGAGATCGTATCTTTTTGTCCCTAATCCCTTCCTTTCCTGCATGAGCCCGGCGTACGTGCGGGCTGCCCCCAGCTCTCCTCTGCCTTCCAGCCGTCCACACGACCCACGGGAAGGTCAGGCCTTCACCCACGCTGCCAGCTTCGTACCCTGCACTATCCAGTAAGAAGCAAACTGGGTTTCAAGTGCATGCCGGCTTATTTCCTCCCTTACCAGAACAAAGCTCATAAGAAGGAAATGTGAGGGCTCCCTGAGGGTGCTGGGAAGACACGGTGGATAATAGGAAATTTTTGGAAGGAGATTTGAGAAGTGGATTTTACTCACTCCCTATATTGATAAAGGCTTATCATATTCCTTCGCAAAACCAGAAACCACATGGTGAGGCACTGTTTTTAAATGTTAATGCATCTTTAGAGAATAATCAGTAACGTTTGATGGCTTGCGCTAGCGCTAGGAGAGGCTTCTTTGTTGTTTAAGAAATGAAACAGCATTCATCTGGAGTTTCTTGTCATTACTGGATGAAAGAAAGGTTATTTCTTTAGCGGGGAAAAAAAGGGAGAAGATCTGAATGATAAACATTATAAAATACTTATCTTCCCAGATGTCTCTGGGATAATGCGAGCTAAAAAGAAATGCTTATCTCACCAAAGGACAGCTCTGGGCAACATGGCTTTTTACACGGTGCTAAATTATTGTAAGAGCGCAGGACAAAGGTAGAGGGATCTGCTTAAAAAAGTGAAATACAAGCCAGATGTAGTGCCCCTTCAAGTCCTGCTTCTGAATCACTGTGTCACCTTGGGTAAGCCACGCAGCCTCCTCTGCCTCAGCTTCTGCACCGGGACAGTCAGGGGTGTACTGACCAACAGGAAAAGGTATTTTCGTGACCACCTACAAACTCCCTGTGTGTGTCAGGTGTTGCATGATAACAGAAACACCGCTTCCTGTACGTGCTGTTATCTAAAGAAGCATTCCCTCATTTGCTAGTAGATCTCTGTGCTTTCTGAAGCAGTCCCTGAGCCCAGCCCGGTTCCTTTTCGGGGCTGGGTTCGCTGGCCTATCAATAAGCAGTGCTGGCTGCCAGCAGGAGAGAGCAGGAGCCATCCTGCACACACTTCGCCTGTTCTCAAGAAGGGACCACATTTTAAGAAAATAATTACAGATTTGGTGCTTCCCCTTCTGATGTCAAGTAAGGAATGCCCCAGGAAGCCCACCTGCTGGAAAACACAAGGGCCTTTAACCAGATATAAAACCTTGCTGGGTATCTCTTGATACACACGTGAGGTGGGAGGCCAAAAGTCGCTTTTCATTTTTGATTATTTTAATTTTGTTCTTGGGATGATGTTACGTCTCCTCATTTGGTTATCTCATCAGGAATTGGTCAATTTGCTGTTCGCCTCTCAAACATTTACTTGCTTTTCTTCATTTTATAAACCCTGTTGACAGAAATCATGTTGGGTAAGGAAGTGTCTTTGCATCCTGAATAGGTGCATTCTGCTTTCCCGCCCCAGCAAGCTGCTGTTTAACACATGACAAAAAAATCCCAGTCTGGGGAAAATAATACCCGGTCATTAATAAATAACTTGTACAAATAAGAACCAGGAGTGAAACTACTGCCTGATGGATTCGGCTGTGAGGGAGTTAGGTCACTGTGTGACCTTGGATGATTAATTTTGCATTCCCGTGTCTACGCTGCCTCCTCCATCCATTCTTCTGCCTTGCCTGCTTCACATTCAAGGTAGTTGGGGCAAGGATTATTTCTCATTCTATGTCCATTTAGCAGCCAGCACCGTGGGTATCGCAGCACTGTAAAATGCCTGATTCATAAGCAATAGCCGGGGGCAGAGATAAGAGTGCACCTTGCATTGGATGATGGGGGGACAGATGTGTGATAACAAGCCACAGGCCCCCTCGGTCCTCCATCCCTCATCGGGGGCATTCTCTGCGGCCAGGCAGGAGCAAAGCTGGCGTGGTGGGAATGCAGCGAGCACACAGCTCTGTGATGGCACGGTGACGGGGACACGTGTGTTCGGGAGGTCACAGGCTGAGCGTGCAGGGCCATGCGGTGCAGACAGGATGTCTCTTCACAGACAACAAGCTCTGCAGGTCTGTTGGTGGCACGCGCTGGCTCAAGACCTGTTTTGTTCGCCTCACATGCAGGATCACCTCCAAGGGAGAAATCCCTGAGAAAACCTCATTTCTGCATAAATGTCATAGGTATGGGCCCAGGGACTCCAAGGCTGGCCTCCTGGATTCCATTCAGCCCATTTGCCATGCAGTGACCATGCAGTCGATTTGGCACGGGCAGGATGGCCTGGTAAGGATCCTTTCCAGAGGGGTCTTGGCATTACTTGCTGCAAGGGCAGGTGGTATTTGGAGAGAGTCTGACCTTCAACCAACACTACGCATGTGCTGCATCATATTGCACCATACATCATATCATAGCCCTACTTCAGACTCCAGCCACTGCAGCCTGGGCAGCTGAGGTTTAGTGTAAATGCATTCCTTCAACCTCTGCATACTGCCTGAACTCGGAGAGAAGTCTGTGCATCCCCAGCCAGAGTCCTGGTCCTCTGGTCCAGCCCGTGGCTGTGGTTTCAAGGATCTCTGAACAAGGTATGCATTTACTGCTGGGGTTGCATTTCCTACCAGGAAATGCAGGCTACTGGGGACGTATTATTTTCTAGTAGAGCCTCAGGCAGCATCCCGCTGCCTTGCCCAGCTCTGATTTTCCCTGCACGTCTTCCCCCAGTACACAGGGCCAAGCACCAGTTGCACAGACACGCGCTCCACACAGCCCACGGTGCTTCCCTCTCAAGGGAAATATTTTCCGCCAGCAAAGAAAGAAAGAAAGAAGAGCTGATCTTAAAAAACAAAACAAAACAAAACAAGGAAAAAAAAAAAAGGAAAAAAAACCGCAAACAACTAGGGAAAAAAAAAAAGACCAAATCAAGCCAAAGGGGCAAAAAGAGAGGGAAGATGTGCTTTCCTTACAGTCGGTTGTGATTTCGTAGGGGGAGTTGAGGCGCGCGTCTCCGCAGGGCGAAGTGCTGACGTACAGATGGAACAGGATGTTCTCCCGCAGCCTGTAGCCTCCCTCTTTTAATCGCACGAAGATTGATCGCTCCCAGTCTTCTCGCCGTTTGCTACGATCACAAAAGAGGTTCCAGGTCATTTGTTACACGCCAAATAAGAAACATTTCTGCTCCCTCTCTCTTTCTCTCCCTCTGTTTGTTTTTATTAGCACCTAGGATTATACATTCTGCCTGGTGACAGGAGAAAAACAATAAGCTTCTCCGAGTGAAGGAATGTGTGAAGGGGGTCAAAATGCTTTTGCCTTGCTTACCTAAAATACATTCTAATGATCGAATGTGTGGGTTTTTGAAAGGTAACTCTCCCTCCTCACACGCGGGGAGGTATAAACACATTGATTTGGAAGAGGTTCTGATGCGTGAAGAAAGGAAAAGTTCTCTTAGGCTCTCAAGTGGACCAATCGGCTCTGCTCATCGCAATGCCTAGACGTGTTTAAATGCCATCGACACCACTGCAACCGAGATGTGTGTTTATGTGCTCCACTGAAAAGGGCCTTTAATGAAGCACCAGATTTTTGTGACCCCTTCCAACCCGCCCTACTCCCCAGGTGTTGCTTTTCTTCCCCATTCAACCAGCACCACCTACAAGTGATCCATCTAAAGCCACCAGTCTCCTCTCAGTCACTCAGCCCTGCTGGAAATCAGAAGCCGTTCTGAGAAGTGCGGACGAGACTTTGGCAGGCTTGACTCTGCTGAGTTGAAAAAGATACTTATTAAGCCGAAGCTTTTATCTTTGCAGTGGTTCAGCAGCTAGATGGGGACACAGTGCACATATTCCATTAGCGGCAGCTGCCCGGGAGGCCAAACCCTCCCAGTCCTGCCGTTTGCAGCGACAGCATCACGGCCGGGCTGCCGTGCGGGGAGCAGACCAGTTACGTTTGGGAGGATATGGGTGATTTCTCTGACAGACAGCTGCCTCTGCTACCTACATTTGGGTGATGGTCGTGATTATAATTCTGAAGGTGAAAATGGGATTAGTGAACTGATGATTAAAGTATTTCCCTCTGAGGCTCTGGTCCTTCCCTCGGAAACTCAAGGGTCTTTTTGCAGGAATATGTCTGAACAGAACGGCACCTGCAGGTAATGATTTTCCTGGGAGGCTCTTAATAAGCCAGAATCCTTCCTGTTTAATGCACTACAGGATAGCCCATTAACCAGGGCGATTTCTGCTGGTTTCTCTGCCTCCTGTCAGTTTAAACAGGGGTGCTTTCTACTCAGCCTCAGAGCAAGTCCTTGGCTTTAATCCAAGCTGCCTCTGCCTGTTTCCTCCCGGTGCAGCCTCTGTGCTATTGAAGCTGTTTGGCTGTCACTCTTCCATGGTTTGGGTGTTTTGTCATTTTCTGATGCTGGGATGCGTTTGCTGTCAGGAGGAATTTACAGGCACATTAGCTCTCCTGCCAGAGCCAGGGAGCCACACCGGCTGCCGAGCCGGGGCTGCCACATGCAGCTCCTTCATTTTCTGCTGGCTGTGGCAGAACGTCCCAACTGCACTAATTATACTATCGCCCTGATACAAGCCTCTGAAATAATAAAATACCTGTAAATCCCGCTGCTTGGACTTCAGAGCAATTGTGGTTAGTTTTAAATAATTCACTGCAAAAGCAGCTGGGAGAATACAAAGCTGTGCAGTCCTAATGCCTGCTGTTACTGCGCTAAACCTCAGCAGAGCGGGGGGCAGCTTGCGGTACTTGGAAACAGTTGCTATGTAGGGTTGGAGCAGTCAGGCTTTGGGCTGGATTTCAGGAGTTCACGTTAATCGGCACCCATCCTGTTTTTACTGCTTATTGTTTTTCACTGATGAACCTTGCTCTCCTTCCTCTCCCTGAGTACCGAGGAGGGTCTGCGGGCACTGTGGCCAAAGGGCTGGGTGACAGACAGCTGACAGACAGAGGCAGAGACGGAGAGAGACAGACAGAGGTAGATGGCAGGGCTGGAGGGCAAGGCAGCTTGACTCTTCCTCCAGGAGGCTGAGATCCTCTCTATCATATATGGCCCTGACCTACCTTTGGGATGGTTTTCTGGGGATGAGATTCATCCCTGCACAGCAGCTGAACAGACTTAATAACAGAACTCTGAGAGTGTTATTATAAAAGAGCTTGGGATGCGATACTGTCTACTGTGGTTTAGCAGAGGTTCTTGTGCGCGGGATGCTTGGGGGATTTCAAAGCCCAGAGAGACGCGGGGACCCTGCAAAAATGCTCCAGGTGAAGCACTAGGGGCACTTCTGCCAAGTCAGCCCTCCCTCAGCACCAGTACACTTCTGCCTTCCATCTGAGATAGCCATTCTGATCTGGGAGGGGGAGAATCAGCTTGCAGCAGCAGTCCCTCGCCGTGCCACTTTGCACAGCCGTGCACAAAGCGGTGGAGAAGCTCACAGTGAGCCCACAAAGGCCATTAAATCAGAGGGTGGTGTCAAAGTGTCAATTCCACAGGCTGGCAGTGGCTAAAGGAACAGAATTTATCCCTAAACCTTTGCTTGTTAGGAATTTCAGTGGGACAGCTAGGATTTGAGGCTGATTCATGAGAAACATCTAGGAATGCCCTAAATTCTAATCCTGTGCTTAAGTTCATTATTTAGCACATGTTTTGAGCTGACTTCAAGAAGGTACTTAAGTACATACCCATGGTCTAATATATGCAAAGACTTTGCTGAAACAAGGCCTTAGTCTCTAGAAGGAAGCAGGGGAACTGTTTGTAGCATGCAAACATATGTACGGGAAGTTTCCAGCATGGCATCCTGGAGAAACTAACAGCAGGCTGAACAGGGCAGGAACTGTCCCGTTAGGAGTCTAGTAGGACAAAAACAAGAAATAGTGGGTGTACAACAAACAGCTGCTTTTCCTGGGAGAAAACCTTAACTGGACTGGATGAGGACTAGTCCTTGCTTTTATGTATAAAATAAAGAGTGGTTTTCATCTGACTCACTGGAAGAACTTAGCTGCTGGTAAAGTCATCCCTCTGGCACCTGCAGGGTCAGTACAGCAGCAAGGCCGCTATGGTGCTGATTTATTTTAAGAATAGGCTATTAGTTTTATTTTTCTTTAAAAAAGAAGAGATTGAATTTCTTTTCTTCCCTATTGGGCAGTTGGTATAAATAATCCCGCTGGAATCAACGGGAATTTTACTGCCATCATTGCAAGGGAATCAGACTATGGTATCTGTGTACTTTTTGATGGTGATTTTTAGAAAAAGCCTCTCAAAAGGTCTTTCTTGTCCTTCTTTTGTGCATCAGAAAATTTGCGTCTTACTTTCAATCTTTTTTTGTGAAAGTCTTGAGAACTGGAGGATTATGGTTGTCATAAAAATGAAATCTGGGAGGGCTAAGGGTTTAATCAGACTGGTTAGGAGCTGTCAGGTTTTAGTTGTGCTTTTAGCTTTTATTTAACTCAAGCTCTAGACAATGAGTTGTTGAAAGAAAGTTTCCTTCTGAAGTATTTGTCACTCTTGCTTCTTAGAGAGGATAAAGTTCCCATTCTGGAACTCGCTTTCCCAAGAACAGTCGTGAAAGTCACACCTTTTATATTTAGCAGTATGAAGAGAAGGAAAAAAAATGCAATTTACATATTGTTGCAACTTTGGCTTGTGGATGGGATTGTTCTGCAGTTTAAATATCTGAGGCAGCCACTCTATGCTCTCTTTATAGAAATGGAAAAAAAAAAATCGCCCCAGTACATGACAATTCATCTCACCCACAATAGATACTGGCATAGGTCTGCTGAGTCCCACTCCAGAGATGCCCATCTCTCTCTACTGGTGACACAAGGAGCCTTGGGGATCCAGCTCGCACTTGACTGACTAACTTTTAGACTTCTCAAGTGAGGTGTCAAGAAGTAAATTCAAGTCAGTGAATCCATCTCTCCTGGTCATTAATTCTCTCTCCTGGCCTTTGCTTTCTCTGGCGTGCTTGTCCCTGCTCTTTGGAGCCTACACACAGGCAAGTACATGTTTTGCTTTCACTGAGGTCAATGGTAGTATTTGTAAATTCTGGAAAAGTGGTTCCTTTTCAAGGGCAGCATCAGGTAGAAAAATAATTGTGCTGGCAGTTCCTGAAAATTTCAAATCCATCTGGAGAGATCACTTTGAACAGGTAGACTTGGTGGGAGGAAGATATGTGGGAAATAGGGAATACCCTCGACAGAAGAAACTTGGGTGTTCTGCAGGGAGGGATGGAAAACGTAAGCTCTTTGAGGCAATAACTATGCTGTCTTTTTCCTTTGTTGTTGTTGTTTGGTTAGTTGGTTTGTTTCTGCTTGGTTGGTTGGGTTGTTTTGTTGTTTTTGTTTTGATTTGTTTTGTTTGGTTGGGATTTTTTTGTTTTGTTTTGTTTTGTTAGGGAGCTATCTTTCTGGTCTTAGCTCATACATGAACTTGTACAACATGCTCCTGGCCTGGGAGAGGCCCTTAATTTGGGCTAGGTTTTTGCAAATGCATAACAATGCAGAAGCCACATTTGTGTTTCCCCCAAGCCTGAGGACCCAGACCCAGGGAGTCCCAGTGGAGCTGAGTTAACATGTCTGTCCTAAAAAACCCTGTCCTTTTAGCTATGCAGTAGCACCATGTGATTGCTCTGCCAGGGGGGAGTTGTCTCTCTTTTTCTAGAGAAAAAGGGGTAAATGTGAGTTTAATGTGCAGAAAATGCATTTTTCATTTCATGTTGAACAGTCCTGCTTTCTCGCCATATGACAAAGCTCCCAAAGATGGCATAAAACTGAATGTAGGAATAAATACTAAAATTGAAGAATCTGTTATAACATTCAGTTTTGCTTTCACGTGGACTTTAAGGAAGCAAAATCTGATTTGACAGTATCTCTACCTCTGCCTTTCAAAGGTGTTTAGCCCTGGCAGGTTTGGCCGCGTGGTCAGGGAAGCAGCGATGCCTGTTCTTGGCTGAATAGAGAGTGATTCCAAGTTGTGAACAGAGCTTGTGTTGCGCTGAGGATTCACTAACGAAAGGCTGTTAACATTGATCCAAATAAAATAATAATATGACTGAGCATGTTAGGGAGGTGGATCAATACAGTAGTTTAAGATACAGTGGTAGCACTTGTTTCCCAAGAGACTGGAGCACAAAGCAAGTACTAGGGCTGCTGCGCTGCTGAAAACATAATAATTTAATGTAAAGTTGAAAGCAATTCAGATTGAAATAGAGAGAATATTGGTTTTGATTAAACCCTTCAAGGCTCTTGTCCCCCTTTGTTAGCCAAGCTCATCTACTCAAATATACTCTCTCGTCCTTAACTCCAGGCTGAAGTGAAAATAACCATTATTCCTAGTGTCACTGCTTCAGTGCAACAGTATCACGGGTGCTCACAAGAATACACAGTCCTGCTCAGATTAATCCTCGTGTCTACGACCTGATGCAAAACCTTCTGAAGTCAAAGCAAGTTTCTGCACTGAGGTTAGCGACCTTCAGACAAAGTCACATGAAAATACAGAAATACAGGCAAGAATGGACGGCAGAAGAACGTCCTATCAAGAAATGTTTTTTCTGTTTGTTTTCTTTCCTTGCTTCCTTCATTCCTTGGTTCTTTCAGTATAACAAATGACAGCCCATCTTCACTTCTGCTTGGTTTTCACAGGATCATAGGAAAATTCAGGCTGGAAAGACCTCAGGTCTCTAGCCAAGCCTCCTGCTCAAAGCAGTTTGCCAGGTTGCTCAGGGCTTTATCCAGTCAGGTTTTGAAAACCTCCAAGACAGAAGGGAGACTGCACAACCCTGCGGGGTGACTGATTCCACTGCTTGCCTGTTCCCGTGGGGACAGTTCATCCTAACATTCAGACCAAGCTCCTCCTGTCTCAGTGTGTACCTGTTGTCTGCCATGTCCCCACTGCGCCCCTTGGTGAAGATGCCAGCTCCACTGTACCATTAACATGTTCTGCTGGGTCTGCCGTCCCACCTCCAGGCCCAGCTCCCTCGGCTCCTCCACACAGGCCGAGTGCTCTGGCCCCTGAGCATCCATGTGGACTATGCTGAGCCTGTTTGAGATGGCTGTTGTCTTTCCTGTACTGAGGGACCCAAAACTGCATATGGTATTGTAGATGTGGCCTACGGAGTACTGAGTAGTGGGGGATGATCACATCCCTTCACTGACTCTTCATACAGCCCGGGATTCTGTTGACCCCCCTTTGCTGCCAGACACACTATATCATGTTCAGCTTGCTGTCTGCCTACAACATCCCTCCCTTTTCAGCAGAGCTGCTCCCCAGCCAGTAAGGCATCAGCCTCTGTTGTTGCAAGTTGCTCTTTCCTCCCCGGTGCAGGACTTTCCTTTGTTCTTGTTTTCTGTCAAAGTTCTTGTCGGCCCAGTTCTTCAGCCTGCCTAGCTGAAAACCCAGGTCTCAAACATAGCAACTGATCCTCCCCACCATTTGGTGTCCTCTGCAATGCTTATAACCAAGCACTACACAGCTTTCTTCCAGACTGTTGATAGACATGATTAGCGAGGTCCCAGGATAGACCTCTGTTGTACTCCACTCATTACCAGCTTCCAGGCGGTGTATGACCCATTAACCATTTAAAGAGTAACAAGGTGGGCTTGGCTGAAGACAGGAACAATAATTCCTCCATAATGATGCTACATGCTATAACATTTTAAAACATCGTAAAGAAGGAGTGAATGATAGCATCTTGCACTTTGGCACAAAGTTTACTGTACTGTTAACACTCATTGGTTCTCTAGTGAGTCAATGAAGGCATTAATGATCAATAACTCATTTCCCTGAGATATTTCAGCAGCAGCAAGGAAGGCAGGAAAATGTCTGCAGTGAGCAAAATGAGCCCCTTCCAGACTCTGGCCAGCGAATGATGCTAATAAGCCTGCCTGTAAAGATTTGTACAAAATCATCAAGCTTCATAAACCCCAAGTTTATGAGTCATATCTAATAGCTACCAAAAGAAAATCAGCTGAAGTAAAGGAGCTCATGACCCAGCCCTCTAGACTATCTAACACTCTCATTTTTTCTGTGCAGTGTATTGGTCCTTCATCAGCCAAAGACTAAGAAACAACAACATAAAAAACCCAAATAGTTCAATGTCTAGAGGATGGATCTGTTCCATCAAAGGCCACAGAACATTCCCCAAGCGTCAAGGGAGGTCAGTTACCTTAGGTGTAGCTCCAGCTGTGAGTAGAGGAAGTGAACAAATGCCCTTCTTGCCACAATTTCTGCATGGCAGTCGTTGACGGCAAGCCCTTGGTCATTAATGTATTCACCATTTATACACTTGGTACCCGATGACAGCACAATAACCTGAGCTTGCCTGATGTCCAAACCTGTAGGAAGAAAAACAAAAGAGTTGAGAAATTGCCGGGGTGCGTATGATACCATGGTTGTTAAAGTTCTCACAGCCCACGCTTTCATGTGGCAGGCCAGACAGCCCTAATGGGCTGCTTGTTACCGTGATGATACGGCCTTTGGAATATGCAGGAATCTCACATCTCTGTGTTGTGAGAATAATAAGAGCTCTATTTCAGTCTTGCTGCTAATTCCAAGATAAAAGCTTGCCACGAAGTTTACTTGTTAAATCAATAACTACATCATAGGAGAGCATATGCTGTAGGGAGGTAATAAAGATCTCCTGCAGTGCTGATAAATGGCCAGGTTTTTATGAGCTGTTGAAGACATTTTCTGATGGGAACACACACTCCCTGTAATGTTAGGTTTCATTGCTGTTGCACTATAAGTACTAAATAAAATGCAAGTAATACTTCTGTAGATGCTCTTTAAAAATATGAGAGAAAAAGAAGGTCTGACTTTTAGTCCAGTTTCCTTTTGTTTCTCCAGAAGCAGCTACGTCAGTGCCTTTTCCACTGTGGTCTCAGGGATGTACCATTCATCACTGAGACCAGCTTTGTTCCTCCATCGCCTCTCCAGGTAATGGCAATTGAAAGACATGCCTTTCTTGGGCCAGAGAGACACTTGCTAGGATTAAGTCTTGATTTCTTTTGAGGCAGTGGCAAAATGCTTACAGACCTCAAGAACACATTTCAGGATGCATCTCTCTAAATATCAAAGAACAAAGGATCAGCTCTTGGGAAAAAGGACTTTTCTGGATACTGGATGCTTCCTCTAGATGTGACAAAGTAGCCTAAGAGTGCTGGACTGTGTTTGACAGCTGTACATAGCAACTGTGTGTAGGCAAACACATGTACAGTACAGCAAGTGAGACTGCTGGACTTGGCACACTGCGCTCATCTACTGTCACTTGAGATGTCCCTGGTGTCCTGCCTAACAACTGGCTGCTGCTGCAGGGAAGTGGGGATGTCCAGGAGTTCTACACCCTCCTCACACATCTTACATGGAAATCCATACAGGGACTCAGTGGAAACAGATGCCTATGTTTAAGCAACTGAACCATCGCTCAAAGTCTGATGGGTCAGTGATAAAGACAGGCCTGAGGCTGCAAGTCCCATAGGGGGAATGGAAACAATCTCACCATGGGCCATGGTAATGCTGTTTCTGTGGTGCTACTTTAGCTGTAGAAAAGCTTTAGGAATTGTTACACAGAGTCAGCAATATAGTTCTTTCTCTTCTGATGAAACCTACTGAGTGGCAGAAAAACCAAAAAATTGCTGAGATTTCTTGGGTTGGAGGCACCACGGCTTGGGCCGTGTTCTCACATATGATCCATTGGTGTGATATGAGAAAACAGCTGAATAAAGAAGGAGGCTGTGTTTTAAACATAAAAGGCTAGTGCTGCCAGAGATGCCCCAGTTAGTCAATAGGCTGAGTAACATCATGATCTCCACACGGCACTGGCTCTAGCGGTGGACGGCATGCTATAGCACTGCTGCCGTGCCTAATGCATGGAACGGCAAATGGCACCAAAATTAGCTCAGGCCTCCGTCAATGTGATAGCTCCATCAGCAGTCCACAAGGTTTGGTAGTATTGTGACACTGCAGCATTGTGACATCTGTAGGAGAGGTGTAAGTACTGTGAAAGATTCAGTTACCCACACCTGACCCCCTGGCTGTGACAGTCTCATACAGAAGTCGTCGTAGGTACTAGTGACAAAGCACGCCTCGCTGTATGCCCGTGTCAGAAGTGTAATCTCTATTTGTTACTATATTTGTGGCCCTATAAAGTGTTTTGGAGTATGTATTTAAAAAAAAATCTGACAAAACAACAACAAAAAAAACCCTGTCAATTTAGTAAACCTGAGAAGTGAAGGTGGGAGCACATGCAAAAAGGTGGTGGAGAAATGCTAATACAAAGCATTTGTGTTTAACCCAGTTTTATTATTAGATAAAAAGTTGAGGTGGACAAATGGCTCCTTCCCTACAAAGAAATTATGTCACTTTGCTTCAGGGTCATTGCTCTCAGGAGAAAAATAGGTATATTAGATCAGACCCGTGTCCATCTAGTCAACTGTGTCTTTCACATGGACTAACACTGGAGATTTCATGGGGCACTGCCTGCAACAGAGGTGTCTGAGCTCCACCCATCGTTTCAAAAAGCAGCGTATGGCTTTCCTGAACAGTATATAATATTTTCCTTGGTTGGAAGATCTGTGATAAGAATCAGATATTTTTTGGTGCTCTTTTATTTATTTACCAACGTAGACAGAGTCTTACTTTCCTCAGTGCAGCAGAAGTGCCCCAGGAGGCAACTCCCTCATTCAAAAGCCATGAGCCTCTCTGCCTGCACCTGAGGACCTCAGCCAGTACTCCTCCTGAGGTCAATGAGACCAGCTGCTTCCTTCTCCTTACATTAGCATAGCCCTGTGTGCCTCCTGGCTCCCCCCTTCACCTCACAGCCAAAGCACCAGGCGCTGCAAAGCCAGGACAAACTATTTGGGGAAGCCATCCTGCTCACACCTTACTCACCCCTCCTGATCAGCCCCATGCACAGTGCGATGCCTTTCCTTATTTAAAACATTTCATCCACAAATAAGCTTAACCCTTTCTCTCTTCTAGTGTGAGTGTAAGACGATGAATGCACTGCGGATTTTCGGTGAGGTCTGGATTTATTCACAAATGAAACACACAGGCACCCAACACCTCTTGGTGCAGCAATAATGCGAATCCCTCTGATGTTGTTTTCTGTCACGCCGTCCACCCACACAGTGAACAGCAAGTGTGCTTGAGGTGCTAATTTCTGGGTGAATTAACACCATATATTGGCATTCGGTGATACGGGGCCCCAGCAGATTGTCACGTGTGGCCACAGCCTGGGGTGCCTGCCAGTCCTGGCAAGGTGCACGTGTTCGCAGAATGCCTCTTCGAGGATGCCTGGGGCTGGAGGCGATGCTTTCCAAGAATTTGCAGAGCCAGTCTGAGTGTTAAACATTAAAAAAAACTCCATGTATTTCCCATTTGCAATGACAGAAAATAAGCCACGTTCCTCCACGCTCAGAAATACCCAAGAGTTACGCCTCACTACTACAGCTCTCAGAAACACAGGTGTACATGACTTATGCATTAGCTCCGAAGTATTTACACCTCACCGGGGAGCCAAACGGGGCAAGTGAGCTGTGAGCAGTGTAGCACCGTTCAGTGCTGCATCTGAGGGCACCCGGCACCACGAGAATTTCTTCCAACAGCCTGCCAGTTGCCCGGCGCGTTCCAGAGCGTACATGCGAACAGATTGTCCTCTTGCATGCCTTCTTTTGTACCTACACAAGAGTTTTTCCCCCCTGTGAGATGCCTGGTAGTGTTTCCAGGGAATATAAGGGGTGTGTGTCTCTGAGAATGAGACACGTGATGCCAGGTTGATGATGGCAGATTGTAACACTGACTGATCACAGTGGCATTTTAGGCAGCGTTTCCAGCTCTTGAGCCTGGATCCTTGCTTCAGTGATCCAGAATTAATAGGCACTTCTGTACATTTGTCTATTTTGCATAAAAAATAGTCATTGCTAATTCTTGTTATTAACGTTCACTTCCTGTTTTTATTCTGGCTGCAGAATACTTCAACTCTTCCAAGTCATTTCTGTTTACGTATATCAAGCTATGTCCTAAACATTGATTAATTTACCCTCAGACACATGGCAGATCCAGACCAAGCACCCCCTCGGGTTGTGCCTGGGAAGCTAGAGCATTGGGTATAGAAGATCCCATACTTGCACTAAGCTGGCACCACCAGCCATATGCCACCTTCCCTGCTCCAAGGGGTACAGCAAAGTATGACCCTAGATGAGGACTGCTCTTGGCAAGACCCGTGTTCTCACTGAGGGGACCTGGTCTCAGAGGAAAGACCCAGGGATCTAACTGTGTTCAGGTCATGTGACGAACAAGAAGAAATGAGCTACATTATTATGACCTTAACTCCTGATCCACTGATTATCAGAGTTCATGAGGCATTTCTTTCCCTCGCTGCCTTCAGCGAAGCAATGTTGGAGGAGACATTAGGTTAAAAGTAAGTAGTGAGCGATTTATAACAGGCACCTGCATTAGGTTTCTATTATTTGCCTAAAGACTCCTAATAGTTTTCAATTTGAAAAGGAAATGGAGCAGGGGAAAGGAAACTGGGGAGCTGTGTCAGCATACTGGGTGGGTTCTGGCTCGAGCCGTGCTCATGGGGACAGCCAGGAGAGCAGGAAGGGGACTCACCGCATTTCATTGTCAAAAATTCTGCCAATTAACTACTTGCATTATAGAATAAAAATATATTGACAAATGACACAACGTCTTTGATCAGAGATTCAGTCTAATGATCTGATGAGGTAATGAGCCTTTCTGGTGCTCTGCTGGAAGCCTGAGACCTGCCCTGGGGTCTAGCAGGCAGTGTCTCCTCTCACAGCCAGGCAGGGGGGACCTCAACACAATGCCACCTTCCCTACATGATCTCCTGAAACATCACTGCTGCAGCCACAGAGCTTGCAATAGAAATGATTCAGAGAGCTGCTGACAGAAGAGACAGTAAGCAAGAAAAAATATGAAGGTTTACTCAGCAGATTAAGTTGGATATGGAGAACTGGCTGACATCTTACGGACTACAGTTATGAGCTGTGCTTTTAAGGCTGTCAGGGCCATAAATGCAAACATGGGTGGGGGTCAAGTAGAAGGGGCCAGGCTCTTTTCAGTGGTGCCCTGTGACAGGACGAGAGGCAATGGTAGCAAGGGGAAACACAGGATGTTCCACCTTAACATGAGAAGGGCGATGAGGATGATCAGAGGGCTGGAGCACCTCTGCTATGGGGACAGACTGAGAGAGTTGGGGTTGTTCAGCCTGGAGAAGAGAAGGCTCCGGGGAGACCTTCTTGTGGCCTTCCAGT
>WTSP01010013.1:36976-55133 GCA_025331215.1 Actenoides lindsayi
GCCCATGGCAGGGGGGTTGGAACTGGATGATCTTTAAGGTCCCTTCCAACCCTGACAATTCTATGATTCTATGATTTATTAGTTCATGCATTTTAGGTCTATGCATTTTACTAGGTCAGTGAAGAAAAAGCAATGGTTGATGTCACTAAGCCTTCATTCACTCAAGAAACTTCTGGGTTTAGGATGAGTTGCACTCTTTGTATTGAGACTGGGACAAGTTCCAGTTTGGCTCATCACAGAGCAGAATGAAAGCCTGAACTTTCCAGCTCCTTGCTTCACACACTTAGGGATGGAAACAGAAGTGCCTATTTTTCATTTCCTTGTTTTGTGTTAATTATTATACCCGTCCTTGCTGCCAATGCAATTATATGTGACACAGAGCCAGGGCCCTTCCTGCATCCAGGTTTTGAGAGGTGTCAGTTACTATTTCAATCAGAAACATTCTTTAAACAGCAAGAACCAAAAGTTAAGTCCAGAGACAGTAAATGGTCTGGGATAAAAGGCTCAGTGTCTGAGAAGAGCTAGCTGCTCTGAAATGGAAACCAGTAGGCACAGCAGGGAAGGTCTCTGCTGCTGGAGCTGCCCAAAGATGCCAGTAAGGTGTGCTGGAGACACTGACACCTTGGGCAGTAGGTGGAAAATGGGGTCTCCACTCCCTTCCCGGGTTGGGTCATTCTCCCATGGGAATGACTAAAACTGCTGATATGAGAGGGATGCTTTCCCTTCTTCTTGTTGAACCTGTGATACCAAACAGCTAAGGGGACAGAGTTAGCTTAGCCAAGAACAGCAATAGGGGCTGTGTGCTGTGCTGGTTAGGGTGATCACCTTGAGAAGTGAAGCCCTGGTTCTGTACTCTCTTCCAGCTGGCACATGCATTTTATCTTGTTCAGTGTAAAATGGAGAGATGACCTTGAATCTGTTTTTCCCCATTCTGTGCAGGGCTACAGGACTGCGTCCCATCTCTTATTTCCTGCTTTTAAGTAATGTATCTTCAACTACTTTCTGTTCCTTGGCAGAGATTTAACCGTGAAGAAACCCCCAAAGTTGCTCTTGTAGGGGGAATACTTGCAGTGGCTTACCTAAGAAGTGATGAACCTGGTGGAGCCACAGTTTCAACAGCAAAACCTCAGACAGCCTTTGAGCTGGGATTTGGGAAGCTAAATGTGTTGGACTGCAGGAGTCCTAGTCTGCCCATTATAGGTCCATATTACAAAATCCAGGAATAGAGATGCAGCTGTGGAAAAGGGATGGACTTATGGAGGTCAAAACTGTTCAGAGAGAATCTGAAGATTATTGGTTTAAGGTTTATAGCCAGAGGAAAATATATTTCTGAGAAAGAGTGACATATATGGTTTATAATTCCGTATCTATTTACCTATTCTAAAATATTTTGAGAAAACCCGTCATCTGGTGGTGATGTTCAACCTGGGCACATAGAAGTAGTGGATAATGTTTCCAAGAATGTCAAATGACTTTGTGCCATGTCCTTAAGAGCATCAGGCAACAGAAGGTGATGAGACATCATGAGATTTTCAAAACCGTGTCATTAGTTTGGGCACCCGATTTCAATTTTCGGAATTTAAGTCTCATTGAAACACTGAGTCTCACTGGGACCAGGATTTTAGCATCTGCCTAACTATGCAAATGGGACCTGAGAGCCTAAATTACTCCTGTGACTCTTTTCTTAAAAGATCTACCCTGGGCACTAACCTGTGAATTATTCACAGTTCCTCTGTTTGCTTTGGCTACTTGAATCCAAAGTGAGACGAAGCAGCTCGATACTCATACAGAAGGGCCTGAATTTTTCTACATTACAACTTTTGTATTTACACTAAGGATCAGAAATCAATTTGCCATCAATATTCCTGCTTGTTCTTAGATGTCAGGCTTTATGAGTTTTAATATGATTGTGAAGATCCATGGAGACCTACTGTCAACTTCACTCTTTTCTGTTACTCCACTTAACAGGGGAATTGGAATGGACTGGACTGGAATTGGAATGGAATTCTACGCTAGCGGCTCCTTGGTCTCCTGTCATCTGATAATCTGTGACTCCATATGTCAGGGACTGAGGTATGTATGAGCAATGCTGTGTTGCATCTGTTGCCCTCTATTGGAAAATATTAATTTGCTTGACCCTGATTTTTTCCTACTGTATCAAGTGGCATAATAATAATAATAATATTAATAATAGTATCTCCCTGCAAACATTTCAATTAAAAGGTGCAGCAGACCAGGGGGTGAAAATAAGGTGTCCAAATTGCACCTGAGAGACCATCACACAGGAAGAGTGGGACCTGGTAGGTTCCCTTCATCTGTGACAGCAAGAAATAGTATGTCCAGCTACTTTTGCACACCCTGAAATGAAATATTGGTTGATTCTGGCCAACAACCAAAACGAACAACTTGCCCACTCCCCTCTCCTGTGGGACTGGGAGAAAACAGACAGAAGGCAAGAAGAGTCATAGACTGAGATAATGACAGTTCTCAGTTGCTTGGCAAGACAAATGCCATAAACCCAAATTTCTCCTTCTTCTTTCCCCGAAGTTGTACTGCTTAGCACAATGTCATATGTTATGGAACAGCCCCTCCATCAGCTGGGGCAGCTGTCCTGGCTATGTCCTCTCCCAGCCTCTTGCCCACCTCCAGCCTTGTTCCAGTAGCCACTACAATTACTGTTCTACTTGGAGAGATTCTGTGGCAATATGGCTTGCTGTACAGGGAAGAGTTGAATGCAATGTATTACTCATTAAACAATTTTTCCTGGCGTCAGTCAAACAATTTTTGATAGAACAATCTTTTCTGAATGTGTTTCAACAAACCTAGAATGTGTTAGAGGACTGGCAGATTTCAAATACATGATAACTGGAGAACTGTTATTTTACTTCAGCTGTTCCATCTTTTGAAATGTTTAGTTCAAGACCTATTACGTTAGTTTTACAATTATTACTATTATTATATTCAATTATTATACCACAACAGATAACATCACATCAGCTGGTATCTAGTGTGATAATCTGCTCCTACCTAGGCAGATTTTTTCAAGGCTGTCTTGATGCCTACTAATTAAAAGTTTTGAAAACTAACTTTCACGGAAATGCATCAAGATTTTGACTTTTCGCAACCACTCAGGGTAAAGCGTATCTAAATGCATTGGACTGCCTGTTTTTCTGAGTAGCAATTTATTACAGCAGAAAATTCACAGTCAGTCAATAACATCATTTTCTACACTTTTTTTCTTTCTCATACTTTGGAATTTGCCCTGGGTGTTACAGCATAAGTCAATTACAGTGCCCAAAAGTAACTCTCTTTGGTTTCCCTGGGAAACTGAAATGGCAGAAAGAAATGTCAGAGTTCAGGAAAAGAAAACCAATCTAGCACACTTCTGTTTCCTCTGTAGAGATTTTGTATTATCTTAACAGCAGTTATCACAGAATCACGTTGTGCTTTTAACCAGCTTTGTCTGAAAACTCTACAAGCACAGATAAATCTGTTTCTAGCTGGGATGACATTAAATTGAAATGAAGGTATAAACAAATTAATTTTTGTCTGTTAAGGGTTTGTGTGGTACCATATGCAACAAGACGTTACCAGATTTCTGGGTTTTGATGTCATTAGTAAAGTGTGTGCAGAGATCTAAAGGCTTTTCTGCCAAATTCTATGTTAAAATCACAGGAAATAGGTACTTATTGGAGTGTTTGATGTGGAAAAACTGCCCGTGCCATCTTTGAACAGAATATGTCAAGATCCTTGCTACCTCTGGGAATGATGCTGAGGAACAAACCACAAATCTGCAACTTTAGTACAGAAAATGACACAAATGGCAAATGATTCGTCTTGCCATGGTTGGCAGACACTCTTGTGCTGGAAAGAACTCAAATCTTCCTGCAAAATGTACCAAGATAAGGCTGTTTCTAGCTTTGCATCTTCTGTGAATCACTTCATATCTGTGAGTTTCTTTTCTAGGCTCCACAAAACCAGTAAGCTATTGACAAACTGGATGGCTGACAGATTGAAGGAATTCAGAAAGGGGAATTCAGAATTAAGAAAGAAGCCTTGAGGGAAATGTTTTGTGAGCATAAGTAAAATTATACTTTGTCTTCATGCTGACTAAGACGAAATATGAACTAAAAGTGTGCAAAATTCCACTAAGGGCATGGGACGCATAAAACCAAAACACACAGGAGGAAACTTCCACCCCTTTCCCAAAGGCAGTGTAGCAGGGACCTGAACGTGCCCCTTCCCTCTCCTAGCCCTGCACACACTCAGCAGACACTGTTTTGGAAGCTATGTCTCCTTTAGGTGACTTCTCATACGGTGTGGGGTTTTAAACTGCTTCTCTGGTCATGTAGCAATGGGGCTGCTTTGGCTCTGTCATGCTTTTTAAAGCTGGTCTAGGCCTGGGATAAAGACTGCAGGGAGTTCTGCCTTGGCAAGGTAGAGCAGGATGAAATTCTTACAGGCAGAATCCACACCAGGTGTAAGAAAACTGAACGGGGACACTGAGCCGGGTACAGCCTTTCCCCAAGAAGTGGTTAAAGCAACGATTCTTGCCTCCTGTAACTTAGCATCTTGTAAAAGGCACATTTAAACACTCTTCCTTCTAGTCCTGCTTGGAGAGAGCTCCTCGAAATGAATTACGGCTTTTTGTTTAAATCCCACGAGTGCCGCAGACAAGAAATCTGCCAATGAGAAGGCAGGTGATCTCCTGGCTCTAGTGTGCATCTTCCACACCCCAAAGCCGCTCACACTCTCCCTTTTATTTTTCTTGGTACTGAATATGTCTCCTGTGGTCTACAGGAGTTATATACCATGTTTTGTGTTTGCACAGCATCCTGTCTGTGTAGCACCTAAAAAACGGAGGACTCATCCATTATTCCAGACCCTAAACTAATAGAAAAAATAAAGAACCAAAGCAAAAGAAGCAAAACGATAACACATTTATCTGTGGAGCAGTTAATTTTCAACCAGAACTCTAAAAGACTTTCGGGCCAACTTCTTTACTTTCAGGAGAGAATCGCTTACTCTTTTTACATGGGAAAGGAGGAGAATAAGTTACTCTGCGCAGAACTCTTAGCTGTATTGAAGGCCTCTGGTTGGAAAAGACGCAGCAGATGATCCCATCTCATCCTGCTGCCTTGAAATATTCACAACTGTCCCTGTTGAATCTAGCTAATGTAATTGTTGAGAGGAAGGAGTAAGAGAAGCCCGGATGAATTATACATGCCTTTCCCCTCTGAGCTTATCCTGATTTCTAAACTCAATCCACTACTCCACGTGTCTGAATGAGAATGAAGTTTGTAGCAGCATTTCCACTGCTGACATCCTGAGATGTCCCAACTGAGCTGTGCTCACAAAGAAAGAAAGACCATCTATGCAACAGGTTCATCAAAGGGATAAAGATTTCTGGATAGTATGTGTCCATTGTTAAGTCTTAACAACAAATTTTGGCCCTGTTGATAATTCCCATGGTGAGAGCAGAGCAGAAGTAAAAGTACACATGCCTTGGGTTTCTTTCCTTTGGGTGGAAAAGGAAACAGGCTGAGATTTGGTTTTGTTGTCAGTCTAAAACAAGGTTTCTGGTAGCCTTGTACAACAAGAATTTTTTCTGGATCTAACAAAGCAATTAATAAATAATACAACTTTTTATTAATAACTAAAAAACCTCCATCTCTTAGGAAACGCAAACTCAGCGAGGTCTGCATTTTGTCCTGTAAACAAAGCAATGTAGGGATATATTTATGAATAAATCTTTACCTCTGTTGCCAATACTTTTTCTGTGAACTTGAGGTGTAAATATTTAATATTTCTTTTCTCTGCATGACTATTTATTTTTCTGCATGGGAGTAAGGCATCCTTCAATACCGTGAACCGGGTAAATAATGTATTACTTACTCATGAAAAATGCCAGAGGAAAATAAATGGGAGGATATCTTACCTTTGGTCATCACAATGCCTGCAAGAGCTTTGTGGCGTGCATGCATGGAAGTGAAATTGTCTGTCAGCTCCTGGAACTTCTGTGCAACCATTTGGTATATGGAGTCGGCAAAATCCTGAAAGACACAGGCAGAAAGAATTTTTTCACTTCTTTGATGGAGGAACCTGGGCGTTTCTGCAGGTTAGTCACCTGCTGTCAACTGCTGAGAGGTCCCTTTTAGAATAAGACATGACCAACCCAAGCAAAGATAAAAGGACTATCTCTCTGTCGACCACCCACGGCACCCTCGGAGATGGCCAAATTAATGGAATTAAAGCCAGAGACCCATATTGACTGGGATTACTGGCAAAGGAAGAAGACTTAAAGGCTGACTTTTTTTCAGCCTCCTTAACAGGAAACTTGTTGGTCCTTAAAGCATTTTATTGTACCGAGTTGAAAGGGCGGGTGTGTGTCCCACCAAACCACCCACTTCCATTAACCCACTGAAGCCTGAGAGCTGAGCTGAGGCCTCAGCTATAGGTAAGGACCATCTATTTCTACATTCAAGGTGTGTCTTTAATGACTCACAGCTGCTGAGGTAAAACAAGCAGCTCAGGAATCTGGGCTGTTTAATGCTGTCAGAGGAGCACCATGGTCTCACTGGCTTCCACCTCAGCAGCTACTGGGAGGAAGGGAAGGGGAGCCTCTGCATGCATAGCTGCCAAAGATACTGCTTGCATGAGTTCACTGATGTGCAGTGGTGTTGGAGGACTGGCCTGCCAGGACTCCTCCTGAGCACGGCAGCTTTGTTGAAAGGTCAAATTTTCTCATGGCTCTAGAGTCTGTGTGGTCTGAACCCTCCGGTCAGAGTGAGTCCAGTCACCAGGGAGAGCCTTGGGAAGTCAGTGACTGAAGCCAAGCAGGGTAAAAGGTCTAACAAGTGAGTTGAGCAGGTTGTGTACGGGTGAATGTGATCCTAAGCCAGCCCTGGTGCTCCAGAGAACACCACTGCTTGGACCATTTCCCTGCCACAATGTTTAGTATCTTTTCATATACTTAATCTCTGCACTTTGGCACAGAGCCTTTCCAGCATACATTAGAGATAAGTCAGAGGAATGCTCTGTGTGAACACGAGCTGTTCTTAAAGTGCTTTGCAACGTAAAAAAAAGGAAGATCCAAAGAGTTATTTTTAGCTGTATGATTTCCTGTGGGAAACCAAGCTGTACCTACAAACCCTTCTAGGAGCAGGTCCTGGGGGCTGAAGCTGGCTCTGGGGTGCTGACAGGGGACCTCCTGGCATCCTGTAACCTGGTTAGCCCCAGGGATCACACCCACCTCCTGGCATCCTGTAACCTGGTTAGCCCCAGGGATCACACCCACAGCAGGAAAAGTGGCTGCACCAAGCTACAATTCCAGTTCTCCCGGTGTTGGGCTAAGCTACCTGGGGGTTGGTCCTGGTAAAACAGGTCCCCTTGAATTCACCTGGTCTCTTTAGGTGGGTTCATGGCACACACAGAGGAGAGACTGAGTCTGATACTCAGGTCTCCCTCACCCTGAAAGATCCACAGCCATGCAGAAAGAAGGAAGTGTAGTTAGGATCATGTACGTTCCTTTTCTCCCCAAACTCTTAATGGTGATGAAAACATGTTGGTGGAAACACAGTGTTTTAAATTGGGAGAACATACAGCTATTTTTCAGAGGAAAGCAGATTCTAATTCACAAATATTATCAGTAATGCTACTACCACTGAGAGTCTCTGCAGGCTGTACACCATATGTTTCTACAGTTTGTTGCAGAAAGTCAGCTTAATTTTTAAACATCATTATAGCAAATAGAAAAAAAATCTAATTAAATGAAACATAACAATTAAGCAACCCCCCTTCCATAAAACCTGGAATATTTTTTGCCACGTACAATCCTCATAAGTGATTGCAATTTGCTTAGATACATAGAGGACAGCATTTCTTTAACACAATAATTTTTCTTTGTTTTCCTAAGTGAAGCTTTCTGAGCTATTACTCTGGGAACAAAACATTTTCCCAAAAAGACAGTTTGATATAACATGGTATAAAATATGCTGGGTTGTTGCAAAAGAAGGAAAGAGGCACATAAACCCTTTCGCGTGCAAAATTCTACACTAGAATTAGATGAAAACTAAGAAAAACTATCAAGAACAGTTTGACAGTTCCTAAATGGAATTTCTCTTTGACTGCATTTATACCTCTTCTAATCTAATTGTCCACAACCACCGTATGAGCAATACTTTGCTTCTAAAGGATGAATTTTGGGTCAATTCTCATTTGTCAAGCATCAAGGCACCCTTGTGATATAAATGCAATTATAGTCGTTTTACAGATGAATGAGTGAAGGCAGTAAGAGGGTGAGGGACTGGTCCAGGGGAATAGCATGGAGCTGGGCACAGCCAGGTGTTCTGATTTCTTGATGCTCTGGCTAAGTGCTCAGAGCTGGAACACTGCCTGTCTTTCATAATATGAAAGTTTGTTTCTAAACTTGTTTTCCCTACTAAAGAGTGACTTCATCCGTAACGGAAAACTAAAGTGTATTTGCAGGACTGATAGAACTGGGTCCCATATGGTGGACTGAAAATCTGATCAGCTTTATTTAGACTAGAAAGAAAGAAAGAAAAAAAAAAGAAGTATAGCAATAAAACTATCTACAGCATCATTTAAAAAAAGAGAATCAAATCATAAATTTCATCTCCTGCAGCATTTCAGTCCAACCCATGCCTACATTGCTAGCATACCCTCCAAATCTGCATCCCAGGGCATTTTGCGCTCATTAAGAGTTAATTAGCTCAGAGGCACATACAATTCCTAAAAGAATAATTTTTAAAATGCTAAATAGAACAAATAACTTTTAACTTTGGATTTAGAAATCCCCACAGTCAGAGCTTTCTTTACTTCATTTGGCAGCAGGTTCCACAGCCAGAGAGCAAAGAGACTCACTAAAGGCAAAATAACGACATGACTTCAGATAACATTTAGGGACGATAAGGAATTCGGCATTTGCTGATCTCAAGGAGTAACCTGGGACATTAAAGAACAGCAAATCCATTAAATGTGAGGCCTCTTAGCTAAAATAAGTCAGGCGAGTACTTCTTGTCTTGAATCCGTTGCCCAAAAGGATGCCAGTGAAACTCACGGAAGCAAAGGAGTGGCACATGAATACAAGTAGGAGGCATGAAAGCCAACCCGAAACACAGGGGCTAACCAGAGAGTCATTTCCATCCTATCATATTGCCCCGAGTTTCCAAATGAACGTTCCAAAGTACAATGGAACAAGGAAAAGGAACAGTCTATTTGTGAGAAAAAAATGAAGTCGAGAGACGCACAGCTCAGCCCTGTATGGGATTTGATACCCTAAGGGTTGATGCATGGAATGCAGAGGAATTGCAGGGCCCCTGAAAGCTGGCCTGGTGGCAGAGCTGGCTATGGAGTTAGTTTCCTGACCTATACCCATAACTTACGAGAGGTGCCTCCCTAGCACACACCAGAGCAGCTATTCAGCCTGATCCGTTCACATGCACTGAAATCGGTGACAGCATTTCTGGCTATATAGACTGGATTGCAATGGTTTCACACAGACCAAACTGGTTACAAATACATCTAATGCACACAGGACAGAGAAGACGGAGATAAGAGTTGTAATAGTTACCCCTGCTCAGTTTAAAACCTTAGATTTCATTCCAGATATTTCCTTGCTTTACTATTAAACAGCAATCCTAGGATACCAAAGATACATATCCAGCTGATCATTCCTGATAGGATATAAACCAAAAAAACCCAACTACTGATGGCTACTCTGAGCCTGGGTCACTCATGGGTTTTAGGCTACACTACGATATCTGCCGTCACAAATAACTTAAAAACCATACACAAAAGGAACCATTCTTTTGTTATTCGCTGTTATCAAAACAATTCCTCTCAGAGAAAAGTTGTGTTTGGTGATACCATGGTTCATGCTGTTAGGTGTGAATGAAAATAAAAATAAAAATCTCCATCTGGAGTAAATTCAAGAGTAAAATGCATCGTGGCAGCTTCTGAACGAATATTGTGTTGGTAGTAGGAAAAGGGGACATTTCAAAGTTTCAGAAGATGAGCGAAACAGAACAGCAGAAACTTCCCTTGTGAAAGAAGAAAATTCAGTGCAATCAACAGAGGTGCATGAGATTGCACCAACCATGTCCTGGCAGAGCAATCGCAGCTCGGGGCAGGGGGACAGGGCAGAAGAAAAGAAAAAGATACTGACAGTCAGAACTCTGAAAGTTTTTACCTATTTACATGGAATATAAAGAAAAGTGCTCAAAACCCACTTGACTGCTGGACCTAGCAGGGACTTATGTTTGGGTCCCAAATCTCCTTGGAAAACTGGAGTCTGATGCAAGATGCCACTGAAGCCAGTGGATGCTCCAGCCAGCAACTCCAAGCGTGCCCCTGCCCTGGCCGGGCTGGGTGAGCTCAACCACGCCGGCTTTGCCCATGTATTGGGAGGAAAAAAAAGTGACCCTGGGGAAGAACTGACCTTCCAAGCACTGAGTTTCTTTCAAATCCCCTGCTTCGGTTCCCCTGCTATCAAAATCTGAGCTTTCGTGGGCCCTCGCTGAGATTCTTCTGTACAAACAATGTTTCTGTCACAGACAATTTCTTTGAGATCAAAACTTTGCCCAGTCTCACAGAGTGAGCCACATGAGTAAGGCAAACGAGGCCACGAGACCCACACGGAGCGGGAAATTTCGATTCCACTCAATCCACACACGTTTCCTAAAGGATTACTGTCACTGGTGGGAGCCACAGTTACTTGTTCAGTTGCCTGGCAGAAGAGAGGCAGAAGAAAAAAACTTCTCCCTGTGAAAACACTGTGAGATCCTGCAGTACTTAATGAGCTATATTTTAACATACACCCAGAGTCTGGAAAAATGACAAATAGATGTCATTACTATTAAAACTGCACTGTGTTGTCTCAAGTGTTCATCTTTCCTTGATTACAATATCAAATTACTTGTGTTACTCACAAAGGAAAATCAAACTTTACATCATGCCGCTACAGAACCAAAAACTTTTAGTCATTTCTCAGCACTAATATTTCAAACGGTATAAATAATTAAATGTGTTCAAGTTTGCAATGGGAGTCTTCAGGGTAAAACTGACATTCAACAGGAGTAGTAAGGATATTAAAATCAATAGATTATAAAGGAGAAAGCCTTTAGTAAACATTTTCTATTGAAATCCTGTCCTAGGGTTTATAGGGTTGAAATATCAAAAAGGTTAGATTTGCATACGGATGGGAAGAAATATTCTGCTATACAGATATCAGCGAGGGCTCTGTTCCTCCTGTCTCCCAAGTACTTCATTTTCCAGAAACCTATTGACTTTTGGGGGCTAAGCGTTGAACACAATGAACGGGGATCAGGCTGAATTAAGTTCACAACTCCTTCCACAGATAAAAGGAGATGGACACCTAGTCCTGTTTACCGGCTGAGGGGGAAACACGCATTCATTGACAGAGGGAGCTGGTTTTCCTGGGGTCAAATCTTGCTGTACGGATGGGAGGGAAGGAAAACACAGCGCAGAGAACAGCAGTCTTGAAGTGCTGCTGCTGGTCAGGGTGTGTAGTGAATTGCTAGACAACACACTTTTTCCCAGGCTTGTAAATAAGTTTGCTGTAGCTAGTTGGAGATCCATCGCTAAGTGATTGTACCCTCAAGCCGATGAATTAGTCAGGCTCTTCCCAGGTGCTACATCACCTTCAAGACACAGCCTTGAGAAGAGAAATAGCTGAGGGTTGCGGGCTGCCCGCCACCATCTGTCTTCTAGCATCAATTTAACACCGGGGGCTCCTCCAGCACAGGGGAAAGGGCTGAACAAGGACTGAGAGGAACAGAAAGGCAGGGGTGACATGGAAGGGAGGAGGGCAGCGGGTCACAGGCAGTGGCTCCTTTCCTTGCCCCAGTTCGGCGGCAGCTTTGGTGTAAACCACTTGCTTTGCCGTGAGTTTCACTTCTCCAGAGGTAAAAGCAGATGATTTTTACCCACCTCTCTAGAGAACTGTGAGACAAATGGCATTAACGGTGGCGAGACTCTGCCGGCAGGGCCACGCAAGCACTCTGGCAGCCAGACTTGAGGCTGCAGTCCACAGCCCCTCATAACTCAGCCTTCCTTCGGCAGAGTATTACTCAAAGAACAAGGCGCTGCCAGGGAATTCATTGTGCCTCTTTCCTTGAGATGTGCAGTAATTATTTCTCTCTGATCATAACTCCTACAGTATTGATCATTATGTCTGGTTTCGGCTTATCCCTCAGGGCCAGTGTATATGGGCTTTGTTTTATCTTAGATGGACGTGGTTTTATTTTGTCTGGCTATATATTTTCATTTCAGCTGCCCGCATTCATATATCTTGTGTACATCCTGATGCAGAGAGGTCTTCTCATTCATATTTCTCAGAGGGGATTGGGTGTGTGCTGCACAGGCAGGACCTGGGTACGTGTTCCCACATGGAGCTTCTAAGGAAAATTCCAGTAATGCACTTAAAACATTGAATATACTCATTGTTTTCATCTCAAGATTGATGGGGAGGATCAACTGCTCCTATTGATTCAGTCAGCAGAATCACTAATCCCCCTGTCTGTTCATAGTTCTATCGGAAATGTTTTAGCAATATATGATTCTGAGCTACCACAGCGAATTCCTTATTTCTGGAACCACCAAACTTCCTGAATTTGCTCTGAATTTACATGAAGGCTCCTCGGTGGCTTGGCTGACCTCAGCTTGCTTGGCCAACTCATCCCAGCTGTGCAATGGATTCCTGGGCTCAAAGTGGCTATTTGCTGGCTACTTCCCTCTCCTCCCCTCACCCCGGCTGGGGGTTGATTGCTCTGCTAATTTCTCAGGCCCCACAAAACACATTTGCCTCCATGCTGTCTCCCGTGTCATTAGCGATCATTTACTAAATGTCAGCGCTGTGCTGGCTGCAGTGTGAGGCAGACTCTGAAGGCAGGCCCTGTGTGGCAGAGGGAAGAATGACAAAATGCCCTGGGAGAGCCCAGGATGGGAGTCAGAATAGAAATTTCCTTCTCCCACCCGTTTGTTTTCTGGGTTTCCCAGTAAACCTAGGACTTTATGAAAACGATGGCCACCGCCTGTGATGGGTTTGGGAGGATACAGCAAGCACAGAGAAATTAAGATGAGACAAAAGTGGAGTGGGAAGATTAATCAAGGTCCATCTTTAATGAATCTCAGCACCTTTATGTCTGGGAGGTTTCCTAACGATTTCTTCAGGTTTTAGTTTCGACTCTGTTCTAATGAGTGTGGGGTCTGCTAAAAAACGTGTTATCAGATCTTGAGGAGCTGTTCATATATCCAGCATATGCTCCAGGAATGATTAAAAGGCTGCAGCAGACTTCTCACTTGTGATGTTTCTTGAGAGGCTAAATGCAAGGTGAAAGTCCTCCACTGCGTCTGAAACTTTTTTACTAGGGAACACAAAAGTCTCCCAGTAAACTTTCTCTTAAATCTCTTCAGTGAGATTATCAGTCATGACTAGCAAAGGGGGATTGTGTCAATGTTTGTGGAACGTTTTCTTAAAATATTGATTTTTTTTTTTTTTGCTCACACAAATATCCAGTTTGAAATGAGAATTTGAAAACCAAGTTTTATCGGGGTATTTGGGGAGGGAGGACCAATTTAGGAGCTGATAGCTATGGTGTGAGTTTGGCTATAATGAAAAAGCTTCTGAATTTGTATATGAGTAGAACAATGCGATTCTGTAAATGAGATTAATCAATGTTAAACATCTCAAGAGAAATTTGTAGCAACAGTAAGGACTACAAAGATCAAGCAGGAATTTATTCTCCAAGCTCAGTGAAAAAAAAAATTGGTCTGTTTTCTCAATATATCCCCTTCACTACAGGGAATCAATCAAACTTAATATAATGTATCTTTTTATTTGTTTCAGAACCCCCTGGAGTGACTGAAAGAAAATAGAACACATAAAATAAGCATACTATTGAAAAAAGAAATGCTGTCAAATCCAAACGCTCCAGCTCCTCCAAAAAGCACTGTTTTCTATTTAGTAGGAAAACATTTTGCATGTAGGTTTAATTAGAATCTTTAAATTCACATTAGTGTGTTAATGTTAGGATGCTAACAGATGAGCCCCTCTATTTGAGGTTGATTCATTGCTGTCTGCATTCATCTTGCTCTAAAAAGATGCTACCAATAAGCACCATTTCGGTGAATTTAGGGGAAACGAGCTTTTCCACCACCATGAACAGTTGTTCCCTGAAGGAGGCCATGCTAAGTTTCCAGCTTTGCTTCTCCTGAACACAGCTCTGCACTTATCGCTCCGGTAATGAAGAATGTCCAGACCAATTTTGCAGAATCATTCTTGAAGTCAATACTGCACCTGCTAACAAACACCAGAAAGGAAGGCTTGTTTGTTTGCCTATTTTCTTTTCTTCTCCTGATCCTTAACCCAAAAGCCTTCTTCCTACCGAGGCACACATAAGGTTGGCTGCAAGTGCTGAATAATTCAAAACAATGAAGCAGCGTTCACTTTGCAGCCTTGTGCCTGCTTTAGGACAAGCCTCAGGTGTCAAGCTGTTGTACACCACAGATATTAAATCAGCATGAATGGGTTTTCTTTAACTAGATGAAAGCTGTATAAAGCCACCAGTGCCTAGGAATGGTTAACTCCGTAAAAAGGCTTTTACTCTCTCTACGAAAAACTAGATTTTAGATTCATGTTATGATCTGTCTCTCTTTAATAAAATCAATGCTTTATCTGAGAAATGTCCTTTCAGCTTTCCGTTTCCTTGCTTTATATTTCTTAGGTGCAATAAAACAAATATCCTTTGGAAAGTAACGGTGGCAAAGCCCCCGTCACATACAATACTCTTGGCCATACGAGGTCCACTCTCTTCCCAAAGCCTAACCAGTTAGCAGCTCTTGGGTAAATGTTCAAAGCAGGGAGGGATCAGTGCTTGCTCAAATCCCTTGAGCATCACTTTGAAAATCTATGCCTGTGTGTTTATGGTTCTCATTAAGGGGCTACGCTATTAAGAGCCTTCCCCATCACACATATGCTTTGTTAGATAAAGCAGGGTGCGGGCAATGTCCAAAACAAATTTAATCTATTCTGAACTGCTGATCCCAGCAAGGCACTGCACAATTCAACTTTCTGAGTCACTGCAGAGCAAAGCACATAATACACCACGTGGCAATTACTGTACAGACATTGGAATTTTTCCTTTCTTGTTGTTAAAGATCTTGCTGTCATTTGCTGTAATGATTCTCGAAATCCAACTGTAACCTTGCTAAACAACCTTTCCCGTGGCTGGGAGGAGTGGTAAGGCAATCTACACTTCATGTAACCTCACCCTTCTCTGGGCTTCTCCTCAAACGTGTAATTAGCAGGAACAGTTCTCATCACCTACAATGGCTTTGTGCCAGGAGAGGCAGAACTGAGATTGCGGCTGAATCCAACAGAGCCCATTGGGACTGGTGTGTGCCTGGGACCAGGGCTAAAACCAGTCCCCCCTGACTTGCTGTCCCTTACAGGACAAACACAAGTAATTAACGTTAACATTGCTGAAATTCAGACACAGTTTTACTGTTTTAAACCCGCCGAGAACTTGCATCTGAAGATAAAAATCCAGCATTACTTTTAGCCCATGCTCTAAAAGTGAAATATCACTTCCCCACCACCCTGCCCTCCATCTCCAGGCAAGAAACACCTAAACAAGTGTCCCCACCTAGAACCTTTTATTCCCTGTGACAACACTCTTAAGCAAGGCCCGTTGCCTCAGCCGACTTGTCTTTAAGCAAGAACCCAAGGAAGGACTGAGCAAGAGGCCAGAAGGCTGTGGAGTAGCACTGTGTGGGCTGTCATCCAGAGGATGACCTTCACTCGGGACCGTATCTGTGAGAGGGGTGGAAAGGATCTGCCCACAGGTTAAGTGCAATATATTATAGCTTTCACCTACAGCTCAGATTTCTTACAGGAAATGAAATCTTTAAGAAAACTTCTTCATCATGGGAAAGTTGTTTTAAGTGACTTATTCATCATGGACAATGGAAGAGCTTCTTGGGAAGAAAAGGAATAAATGGATAAACCCAGTAATTAAATTAAAAATTATTATTTCAAATTTTTTAGGTACTTACACAAACCTCTCAGTACACCTACAAATACACCCACCAAACCTCACCAAATTCGTGTCAGATAGGTAAATATATTTAATCTTATAAAATCGACAATTAAATTGAGAGAAGACCGCCTTTGATATTTTGCTCAGGTCAGTGTCAAAGGCAGGAAATACAATGTGCCATTCTTCCTTTACAGTAATAGAAAGAGCCATAAATAAATACATTTCTTCAATCAGCACACCATCCTTCTGGAAGGATACTGCCAAGGATCTCTAAGGTGTCTGGCATTACACATCTGGGCTCCTGTGTACAGCCACGGGGTAAGAAAGAATCTCCCCAAATTAAGACAGCAATTCCAGAGAGAAAAGAGGAATAGCCAGCTCCATACTCACCTCTCAGGATAAATAAAACTGTCAGCAATCTGCGTTTTCAAGGTAATTGCTGGCTGTTAGCTCGCTTGCTAAGATGCACGCAACCTAAAAGGGCACTCCAATAAATTTCAGCGTTGCTCTCTCCTGCTCTGCTCGCGGGGCTCCTCAGCACCGAGCAGCTGGCACACAAACCTTGTGCTACCCTTTGTAGTCTGGGAACAATGTCCTGCCAAGACCTCTCTGTGTGTGGACTCAAAAACTCCTGGGCTCAAGGGTTGACTAATAGGGGCAGCAAGGTGAAACATGCTGCCTGGAGACCCTGAAAATGATAAAAGCAAAACAGTGAAGGATTTCAAGGCTGCCATTGCCCCCTTGTCTTCTTGTCTTTCTTCATCCCTTCTGCTCCTGTGACTATGTCTTTAACCATTTCCCCCACCTCTTCTGGGGGGTGAATCTGTGTTTAGCCTCACAGAAGCATTGTCTAGGTGGTCTGGAAACCCAGACAGACTATTATACAAATCAAAGTCTGTCCAGTTTCTGATAACACTAAAACTAATTTATTTTTTGTTTATACTCCACTACCTTTGACAAAGCTTCCTCTGGAGATTTATATCTCCATCCTTACTGCCTTCCAACTGTTTGTCAATTTTTTTGGTTTGCAATCGACGAAAAAAAATAAATAAATAAAAAAAAAATCTGACATCAACCTTGGAAGAGGTACTGAGCGCAGAAGTTTTTTTTTTTTCAGATGTGATAAAATCTTGCCTAAAACCACGTCCAACCTTTTCAGTAGAAAGTCCAGATGGCTTTGCAGCCTGTACAACAGACTTTATTCACTGATGCTTCTCTAAGTGTCAGCAGGGTGTTGTCTTCCAGAACTAGTAAATGCGCAACGAAAGGCAGCTCGGAGGGGAGGAATAAACACAAACAAAAACCCCTTCACTTAAATCCCCCGGACTCCCCCCAAAAATCAAATTAATTTGAGAATTTCTACGTGCATCTGACCGAAAACTCCCGGCGGGTAGAGAAAGGCTTTGCAAACAACCGGAGGTGTCAGGAAGGGGGTAGCAGCTCAGGCAGCTCCAGGGTAGCGGTGGTTTGCACGCTGCCTGCCCACTCTGGGTTGCCTTTGCCTGCATTGCGAATACTCCAGCGACAGCAGCAAGACCCTGCCCCGCTCTGGATACAGGCGTCAGACTGCAGCATCTCACAGCGTCGCTTTCGCTGTGGGCAAATTAGCCCAAAGAAGCATTTGTGAGTCTGACAGGCAGGCTCAGGGGTTCAGGCTGAGGTTCCTCCTCTGAGCCCGGATGCCTTGCAGCCTGACACCAGGTGTGCTGCCAGCCCACGCCAATTTGGGGCCAAGCTTGGTTTAGCGCTGTCCTGCCCACCCCTCCACTCTGCCTAGCACTTAGCTTTAGACCTAGGCAACATGGGAGGAGAAGAGCTGGAACAGTTGTGCTGTGGCCAGCACTGGCCCTGCAAGGTCCTCCAGCTGGGTCGGAGCAATCCTGAGCACCGAGGGAGGCTGGGCAGAGACTGGCTTGAGAGCAGCCCTGAAGAGAAGGACTTGGGAGCATTGGTGGATGAGAAGCTCACCATGAGCCATCAGTTGCTCTTGCAGCCCAGAAAGCCAATCATGTCCTGGGCTGCATCAAGAGAAGCGTGGCCAGCAGGTCGAGGGAGGGGATTCTCCCCCTCTACTCCAC
>WTSP01010013.1:69957-90259 GCA_025331215.1 Actenoides lindsayi
CTTGGCTGCGTGTGAGCCTCTGCTCAGCAACAGCTAAAACAGCCCTGCGCTGCCAGCACTGTTCTGGTCACAAATCCAAAACATAGTGCCATATGAGCCGCTATGAAGAAAATTAACTCCATCCCAGCCAAAACCAGTACACCCACTTACTCAGTTTCCCCCAGATGCTGGCTCATCCATCTCTTGATACATTGCACACCAGCCCCTTAGATGCGTTGCCGACTGCCCCTTTCCCCAACAAACTACAACCCCCTTCACCGCTGCCAAACACAACAAATGCTCCTGTTTAATTCTCTGTGACACTGGCTTCAATTTTGCCAAGTAAGGATTTTAGCACCTGCCCCATCTCTCCTCTAACAAAAGTACCACTGTAGACACATCAACGGACATCTGACTTACGGTATTTCCAGTCTACAGCCGAACCTCTAACCAACCATTTCCCAGCCTCCAAGTCTGGGGCAGTGTGGTGTTGCTAGGACTTTTACTCTCTGATACTGAGGTCACAACTGGTGCTTCTTGAGGCTGGCAGATGTCCACAGTTTTACACAACTCCCACCACACCGTGACAAACTCCACTTTAAGTGAAAAACTCCAGCTGTCTCCTGGAGGGAGAACCTGCTTCACGTCACAGCCACGGCAATATCATCGTTACACCAATTTGATTCATTGCGTAGGCTTTAATTAAAAACTAGTTTGATAACATGCAGCTATAGGGAAGCACTTACTAAGCCCAACACTCCTCGTGCACTCTCTCGGATTCTGTAGGCTCCAATACCTCTAAAAAGGAGGATGCACAGCCCCCCTGGGTTAGGGTGAAACAGGACCAAATGGAGACACCAGGATGCCTTGGTATGCCTTGCCAACATGCTGCCTGGCCTGCTGGCTGCTGCCTTGGGGGCAACTGCATTGTCCCCTGTGCAGGGCTAGTTTGGGTTGCTCTCGCTTTTACGAAGTCCATGTTATTATATTGTATAGATTATTATTGCATTATTACACTGTATAGATTATTATTGCATTATTATATTGTATAATAGACAGAGGCTGAGTGTCTTGATGTACCTGCTGCTATCAAACATAGTTGAACGGTCTCAAGGATTACTAAGAGCAGCAGAAAGCTGCTCACAGAAAGCTAATTTTGTCAGGAAAGCAGTCTGAAAACATGCACAAAAACCTCTTCTGCAGAAATATTCACATCCCACGACTGGCTGCTGCCATGAAGGGCGATAAAAGGATGGGCAAACCTCCCTAACTGCTTCATTGGCCCTTCTGGCTTATGTGCTGCAGCAGCAGCAAAACGTGTACGGAGAGAAAAACCCTGTGTAGCCAGGAGCTCCATTCCCTACATGAACCACAGAGCTCCCATGTATTTCACCAAACTTATCTGTACAGAAGACTAGCTTTGGGCTCACAAGGCCAATGGTCTCGGGGCAATTGTTTTTAATTGTTTTAAAAGCTTTCTGTTCATGAAATATAAGATGAAAAAAACATGAATAATTTGTCGTACCCAGAATTATCCCAGTAACTAAATGTATGAAAAGGCCAAGTGATATACAGGGTATATTTTCCCCAGTGATAAAATAAGAATGACCTCTGTGACTTCATTTAGGTTCCACCTCTGCTGAGTTATGAGCCGTTCCTCACTCGTAAGGTATATCCCATATCTCACTCAAACTCTCAGCAGACCACAAAACTCCCTTCCAGAAAAAATGACGCTTGCCTCAGTCTGCGGAGGATTGCCCATGTCAGGCAAAGTTATATCATTGTCTTTAGTGCTGCTAGGAATTACTTTCAGGATGTTTCAGCTCATTACCTCAAGTCTTCCTCAGCTATTCTGCAAGCGCGGTAACCTTTGCGATGCAGTTACCGTCCATCTCTGCGGTATCGATTCCGCGGCTCCTCCGTTACATGCACCGCACGCAAACAGCGCAGAGCGCTTCGCTAACGGCCAGCTAGCTGCAAAATGGTAGCGGGTCTCGCGGCTACGAAACGCAGATAAAAACCTCGAAGTAATCAGCTGAGCTGTCATGGGACTAATTCCATGATACAGTGGAAGCAATTATTTGCACTTATACGTCTTATTGCAAACTACGCCCGGCGCCAAACCGATCCTGTTAGTGCCGGCGAGGACGTACTTAGCTCCAAATACCCCCCTTTTAATCAGTAACCGGTTATTAATTAATTAGATGGCGATCACGTTGCTTCTCGTACACGTGTGGTATTATCGCCGCTGATTTTGTGCCTCCGCCGACCGCGTAATTCGCCGCGAGTGCAGTCGTGTTAATGCACTCTAATGCAAGTGATTAGCAGAAGGATGGGGCACGTTAACATTTGACCTGAAATTCTCCCACCTCGTTCTCCCGGCTGCTTTCTGCACCCGCCCGGGGCTGGCCCGGCAAGAGCCGGCTGGGCGAGCAGCTCGCAGGCAGCAAACTCAAGTGTCTCGCAGCTCTCGCTCGGCTGCTGTGCTATAGGGAGAGATGTGGTTCCCTTTTCCTTTTTTGGTCCCAGTGCTGCAAAATCATCAGTTTTAACGGGGAGGGGGAGACCGGCTGTAGACGGCAAAGCCTCGGTTAACAGTTAGCACGGAAGGAATCCTCTGTCCTCCTTCTATTAGCAGTGCTTAGTTATGCTTACTAAATGATGCATTTTTCAGTAGAATTTTTCTTCCAGTCCGAAAGCTTTTAGCAGGAGCGGATACCGACTGTGTCAAGAGAGAAACAAACGCTAGCAGAAAACAGACTTTATCGGAACTGCATTTAATAGTTGCCAGAAGCAGTGAACTAAGGATATTCAGCTGAAGTAGTTCAGCCAGAGATAGCTAAACTTTTTACTGGGCTTATTTAAATAGAGAGGCCTGAACAGGAGATTAGCTGTTTATCAGCTGCATGATGGAATGAGAAACAGCTGCAACATAGTTCAGGGTAAGTTTGATATTTTATTCGCTATAAATCCACAGGTTTAAATTCTGCTCTGGTTTATGCCCGTGGGAATGTGGAATAAAGGTATTGGCTTCCCACATTGTTTTGTGGCTTCATGCCCATGTATATCAGAGAAAATTTAGTTTATGTCAGTTCGGTTATTCACCTTAATTTCCCAACCACAAAAAGGACTTTTAATATTTGTAATGCTAGGAAGTATACGTGCAAAGAAATCAGGTCTCAGAATACAGTACGTATGTAGCAACACACAGCTCCCAGCTCCCATCAGCAAGTGCTTTCCCTGTGGGTACCTTTGCAAGGATTCCACTTCAGGACCGCACTATAAATTCAACAGTTTCCTCCCCAGACTTGGGGGTTTTGCCTGATTTTTCACCAAAGTTGTCATTTCTGCTTCTCACTCCAAAAAACCTGTTCCCAGGTCCTCAAAGAGAGTAATTTCTGTATCTTAAGCTTCTATTCCCAATGCCAAGCCCCGCTCATGCCTGCAGCAGGGAGCAGCCCTGCTCCTGCACACCAGTACAGAAAGATGCACACCTAGGAAAGGCACCCTGCCCATGCTAATCTCCCTACCCACACCTCACGTTTCCAAAGGGAGAAGAAAAAAACACATATAAGGCTGCTAACGACTATGGCACGACTCTTTAATTTGCTCAGATCAATTTCTGTCAAAGGCAGCCTGGAAGCCTTTGGTTTGGGTTTTTTCCCAGCCTGCCTTTGCAATGTTTCTTTCTCTCCCGCTGCTGAGTTCAGCCTCATTGGCGTTCATCTGGTGACCTGTTGTTATCAAGGGCTCCCCAACAGATCCCTCAGATTTGCACGAGTCGCTCCCGCTCTGCCACAGGGAAGCTTTGCTCGGATATCTGCTCGATAGCAGCTCATTTACATGGCAAGGGTGTTACTCTGCCTGTAAGGACTTTCTAGTTTGTCTTGTTTGCTTGTTTTTTGATATATAAAGGCAACTATACTTTTTTGTTTGTTTTTTTTTCTTTTATAGAGAACGGGGGCCTAAGAACTCTCTAAGATCACAGATGTCCAAGAAAAGATGCAGGCAAACATGTAATCTTCTGAACATCTACGTTAATCTTAGGCTCCTGCCTATTCATAGAGGGGAAAATAAAACACTGTAAATCTGAAAGTCATGATACTTTCTTTTTTTTATGAATACAGGATTTAAAAGGAAAATTTATGCACTGTAGCTTGTCAGTGTTTTGGGGAATGCTATTCATTTCTTCCTGTCAGTGTTCTCCAGAACGTGGTGACAGCAGCAGCCTCATCCCTCTTATACTTTGATTTCCCTCAAAGTCGAAATGTAAAACACGCAGCTGAAGGTTCCTGCCCTGCAAAAGCAGGGGGCATCTCCTATCAGTAGGATTATTATGATTGTGACCAAAAATATCCTTACATTAAAAAAAAAAAAAAATATATATATATATATTCAGTTTGAGGATTCATACGGCAATATTTTGTGGGTTTGTTTTTCAGAACTTTTTTTGGAATTTGAGTAAAATAATCTGCTTATTTAGCAAATAAATAATTATTTTTTAGGGTATCATGCTGTCTTCCCTAATTATTAGCCGGCACCTAGTGGAAGGGCAACTGGAATCCAGAGGCTCCTCTAGCCATGCTGAGATACCGCCCAGAGGGAATCTTTGGCATGGGCTGAGCCACCAGAGAGCACAGATGTTTGTGAATTGTGACCAGCAGGAATGTGCTCCAGCACTGAAGAAGGTGGATTTCTGAAGAAGACAAGCACAGAATGGGCAAAGATATCTTTGCGTCACGAACTCATGCCTGCTGTTTTGGTACTGCCCATGTAACTACACACAGGAGAAAGTCCAGCATGGCCTTTAGCTGAGCACTGAAGGGAGAACAGGCAGTGCCACGAAAGGCAGCAAAGTCTGACAGAGCTTTAATACTTTGTCAGTCCTAGCTGGGAATAGCAAAACCCTGCGCTGAGCTCTGAGCCCAATGATCCACCTGATCCATGGGAATTATGTGCCAGGGCTTTTTTTTTGTTTTCTTGAGTGGGATCTGCATCTGCAAAGGTGTTTTCCAGAACGGTGACCCTCATGGGCCATTCCTCTTCTCTCCGTGTTATTATGTCATGTTACATGACACTATTTTGGGTGAAACCTGCTGCTTTCCAAGTGGTGCAAGTGCTAACTTTTGCCTCAGGGAAGAGTTTAAACAGCTACGTGATCTGCTTCCATTTTCACCTGAACTGCTGATACTCAGACATAAAAGCTTCAGTGTGGCTCTGAATGGTACCTTCTGGTAAGCATCAATCAGCTCGCCTGCCCTTCCTTGTGACCATAGCCATGAGCCTTCAAGGAACTTGACTTCATGACCGTTATTATCAGCCACTGCTCCCTATTATTTTCTAGCTCAGCTTTTTTAGCTGCTGCACAGCGATGGCCACTGCTGTGGTTTGAAGAGGGTTTCTGTGTAGATGGGATAGGTTTAAACAAGCGTGTTCAGCTTCTGCACCTCTCTTGGACACTGTTTCTCTGCAGTGATCAGGACGACCAAGCCCTGTCAGTATACTTGCGGTGCTGTCATGAGCTCTTGTCATATGATGAGTGTACAAGGGTCATTAGCCACTGAGGTTTGGAGTGACTTGTGTGTCTATCAAGGGAAGGGAAGAAAAGAGGGGGATGATTCAGGAGTAATGAGTTTATTCTCCAATATCCCGGAGAGGATTATTCCTTAAAAGTGTAAGGCAGAGATGAATTGGATAAAAACTAATTATCAAAAAAGAAATGAAGCCAATGTTACCATCTTCACCCTCCTCACAAGCCCGTGGAGACTCACATTATTCTGTGTGTTTAACCTAATAAAGCAATGACCCACATAGGAGGGAAAGGAGTTGATTGTAATTATTTCTGTGAGTAATAGTGCCCAGTTCATATAAAATATGAACCTAAAAATAGGAACTCAACAAAGAAATGGTACGAACAGAAGAATCTAGAAATCATGGGATGCTGACGCTATTACTCTGAACAAACCAAACCGCATTCATGTTGTGCACTTGACTATGTTTGTTACGGGGATGTCCTCTTTCTACCTTTACTTTTTAAAGGTAAACTGGATAAATGGAGTGAGAAGAGACAGCATACAAGGAATTTAGACAGCAAATCAGTGTGGCTTCAGTAGTGTGGTCTCATTTGGGTGACATCTCAGCTTAGCACTGATTTTAAGGTACCATTGTCTGAATTCAGTTCTGATTACGTGGCTGGTTTCTGTGGCAGACGTGATAACAAGTGGGTTAAGAGCAATCACACTTACGTGCTTTCATATCAAATGTCTACTCCAGTTCAGAAGACAAATAGGAAATAACGGTTAGCTTTCTTGGAATTAAACTCTGACTTATCAATTAGAAAACTAGAAGGGATGAATATGAATTTGCCTAAAGACAATATTGAAGTATTTAAGGTAGAGTGGGAAAGGTTTATAGATGCATTAATATTTTATGTGTCTTAAAATTCAAGTCTAAGAAACTGATGGGTATCATGAGACATAGACAATATTGATGGTTTCCACTGAATAAAACTTTGTGATGAAAGGAGATGGATGATTTACCCACTTTCCCAGTGAATATGCATATTTCCCATTTCTATTTCTCAGGAGTTTGTGAAAATATTTTATCTTAATGGAAGATCACATCATGCATCATGCATGTGAAAAATGAAAAAAACCCCACCTTGCTCTTGATAAATTTTGCTCCCATTAGAAATTCAAATTCACTTGGAAACTATTTGTATAAAGCAAGCACTAAATGAGCAAGAAAGGATTTTACTCTCTCAAAGAAATCCAGACAGTTCTCTTGTTTGGCTGTATAAATGTCTAAACACATAGATCACGTTTTGCATCCGTTATAAGTCTAAAGTCTCCTCTGTCCATTAATTCTCAGCAATCCTAAGATTAAGGGCGTATATATTCCACCTATTGAATTTTATGACACAGACACTATTTTGTGCGTTTCCTTTCATATTGCAGTATGCATGAGCAGTTTAGCTGAGATGAAGGGAGAGGAAAAATGTTGGTTTTCTCCCAAACTGCTCTACAAGTGCACTATTTAAAGGCTAATGGATGCGATAAAATAAACTGGACAGAGGTGTTCCCCGCTATTCAGCAGGAAGGGACTGGTCCCTCCGCTCGGCATGACGCTGGGCTTCTCAGCAGCATCCCCGGGGAAGCTGGGGGCTCTGAGCTGCTGCCTCTCCAAGGTGTGCTGGCATTTTGTGTCATTAGCCTTCCCCTCACACGGCGACGATCTGCCTGCCACACGGTTGGCACAAGGACCACAAGAGGGGGGTAGTCATCGTAAAATAAATGGCAGGAGCTTGCTTCTGGTGCTCTGTACGCAGAAGGAAAAAAATCTGTTGGAATAATTAAGGCTTCCTAGATGTGACTACAGATAAAAATAGATAAAGAACGCAGTTTTGGCACGACTGTAACACTCCAGCTCAAACGGAGAAGGCTTTGCATGGAACTCGACCAAAGGAAAATTCACTCCAGGCGCTTGTATTACAGCTCCATTTAGCAGAGCAGAGCGATCATGGCTTGTATTAAGTAGATAATAATGAAGCGTCATAAACAATGTCCGGATGCAAGTCCAGGATGAAGCGGGAGCTTTAACGAGGTCCAGCTTGCTGGGAGCTTTTTGAAGCATCCCTAGCTCACTTACAAAGCCAGAAAGCAACAAAGGCGACTCTGACAGCTGCGAGAGTGGCTGGTTTAGAAGGAAGTTTTATGTGTGGATGACACCAGACTGGGATTCAGCTTTCATGTACTAACTAGCTCTGCTTGTTGCTGGAGCCTTAATCATTCTGCACAAACTGTCTCACCATAACGGGTCCCACAAATCGTAATTCTTCACAAATCAGATCCACACCATCAGCCTTCTAGGTAGGCAAGGCTGGTTCATCGTGGTAAATAACACAAGTCAACCAAGTCCACGCTGGGTCTCGCTAGCCATGTTTAATAAGCAATCGAGACTCAGAAAGGCAGAAATCAAACGCTGGTTCTGTGGATGTACGGGTTGTATGAAGTATTTGCAGCTATGCTACAGGAGCAGTCGGCAGCCAAGTCAGATGTCTAAATCAGATTTATCCCACTGCAAATGCCCTGCAATCACAGCAGACTCTTCAGTCTTTAGAAAGGAAAATTAAATAGTTTTAATTTCCTTTTTTTTTTTTTCAGAGGAAGAAAGGGGTTGGGGTTGCTTATAGATTGAAATTACCTAAGTATATACACACTTGAGAAAAATGTCTTTCAGTCTTAAAGATTTTTTCCTTGAAGACATTAACATTATTTTTTCACTTCTGTAAATGAACATCAGCCATTCACTAATTATCACCATTATAACAGCTCTCCTAAGCATTATTAATTATATGAGTGGTGTATTTAGACTTTAACAAGTCCCTTAGAAGAGTTTTGTTTAGTGAACACGATGCCCTGAAAAACCCTGAGCACATTCCATACCATGTAGGACAAAGACAAGTGCAGGGGAACCTTTTGGTGCTCCTGTTGGAGTTATCTATGGCTGTGAGAGCTGTTACAGCAACCAAGGAGCAAAAGAGAGAGAGATGGAGGATGGAGATGGATACATCAACGCAGACACGGCTGCAGCAGATAGCTGGAGCCAAGCTGAGGCTAAGTAAGTTATTATTTTGCAGTGACATCTGCTTTTCATGTGTAAAACCCTTAATGTGTCTACACGTGTGTGCTGGCACTGCCAGAACAAGTGACCAGAGTCCTTTCCTGTGATTCCATGTAGATGGCCCTTCTGCACCTCCCTTTGATCTTGCATGGATTATACACATTAAAACATGATCATTTCTACACGTAAGACTCAAGCTGTTAATTTCCTGGGTAAATAATCATCTTTGATGTTGGACTTGTCTGAGGGGTGGTCCTGGTTCCTCAACTGTGAGCCTAGAAGTGACTGCAGTCTTCTTAGCAGCAGGATACTAATAGCAGTGCCCCATGCACTAATGCCATGCCCCTAAATTGGTTTTTTTGCCATTGTTTTCCTTAAGAAACTGTAGTTCTATAAATGTCTGGACTGCTCGTTGCTCTAATTATAAAAAGAAACTTCCTCCTCCTACAGAATCAGAAATAGATGGTTGAAAATCAAACATTTGTATTGCAGAGACATCTCTCCGGTCCCCACCATGTCCCTCTCTTGCCTCTCACTGCCAGGAGCTCCACACACACCTATCAGCTGTTCCTCTTTGTGAAGGAGGAAACAGAGAAGGCTATAAAAAAAATGTACCTGGTCACTTGACCAGACAAAGCTCTTCACGGAAACATGCTGGAACATCTTCTTAAAGCTCAATGCCAGCTCCACGTGCTGTCCCTCTTCACACCGGAGTCAAATCTCTCTCTGTCAGCCTCAGCCCCAGTTAGCTGCGGCAGAGCTGTGTGGGAGGCTGGGGTCGCAGGGATGTGGGCAAATGAGGACAGTGAGAGAAATAAAGGGAAGGAGGCAAGAACAACTGATGCCGCATGGAAATGAACCAGTTTCACAACACAGAGAAACAGGTTTCTGGAGGGAAGTGGGGTATGGGGCTTTCCCTGACACAGTGGTGTTCTTCCTGTGCCACTGCTCACCGAGGTGACACTGGAGTTAGCTCGTAGGAGTCCTTGATCTGCTTGTGGTAAAGAATCATCAGTGGACATACTGAGGTTGCTTTGGTCTGCAAATGAAGCTTTTGGCAAATAGGGCGTTTAACTGGTTTCAAACGGTTAGCTTTATTTGCCAGAGGGAAAAAACTCCTGCTTCTTTTTGATGATACACACACAAAACACAATGAGGTTTCGTTTAAATAAATAAATTGACAACTACTGCTCTGGAGGCTCTGGATGTGAACCAGCAACAGCAGCAGCTTCAAGCCGTTTCAAAGTGGAATGAATGTGATTTTCACACCTATTCTTTTTTTAATTTAGGTCCATTTGGGATCCGAGCATTCCTGTATTACTAATTTGCTATGGCAATATTAATTAATGGTTTTGCTCTTGAGCAGTAAGAATGATGCTTAGACTGAGTGAGATAGATTAGAAGGACTACAAATTTAGAAAAACAATCTGTAAACTGGTCAGATGCAGTTGGGAGGTCACCTTGATCTCCTGAACTGAGCACACTGCACTTGGAAAGCCTGGGAGGGTCTGGATGTATTTCTAGCAGTGCAGACGTTTTAGGGCTGGTTAGGTCAGTACCCTTTGATGTTGTCTCCTCTTTTGGAATGTAAGAATATTATCTCCCAAGGTGGCCAGAAACAATCGTCAGACTTCCATAAAAGCTCATCACTGAAGAAATTGCATATTACTTGATGGACGGTATGAGTTCAGATCAAGTATGCTAGGAAACAAGGAGCACTACATCATGACTTAGAGAAGCTGCTCGGTGATGTGTTGCAATTTCCATTCTCCTGACTCTCTTTATCTCTGCCATTAGTTCAGCAGATCTCCAGGCTCCCATCTTGGCTTCTCTGATCAACATGGTGTGCCCAGCCTCAGACCATCAATAGTATTTATCTTGCACTTCAGTGGCATAGCACAGATAAGACGTCTGGTTTGAGGAAGAACAGTAGCTGGCAGATTGATGGGGAAGTCTTGTGACTAATTCATCTGGTTCTTGGATTATCTCAGCTACCTTCTATTCACCTTATGCACAAGCAAGAGCTCAGGTCCCCCAGCCATCACTGTACCTGTGTAATCACCACGGAAATGGATCAAAGCACTGCTGATGGCAGTAAAGAAGCCACAATCTCAATTATTTTGGCTTTAAATTAAGACATCAATTTTTTTATATTTTTTTTTTTCCTGGTATAAAGTGCGGTATACGCTTTTATTTATTTTCTGGGTAGAATTTTGCAGTCAGCCCAAACATATTGTGGAACAATCCCAGGGAAGACAATCAGACGCACAGTGGTGTTCTTCTAAGAAAGCAGTATTGTAAAGTGCTCACAATTTCATGGTGGGTTTTCAGTGCTGGCAGGTGAGGGGCAGGAGAGACAGCTGAAGAAGCAAGTTGGACTACAGTTGCCCCAGGGAATTAATCTACTTCTGGCTCTGCTATTCTTGCATTTCTTTGTTTTGCCTGAATCAGAAGAGATCGGCGAGGCAGGATTTTCCATCTCTGCTCTGTACTTCCTGGCAGTTCAGGAAGCCTCCTGTGTGGGCAGCACCTCTCGGGACAGATGGGAGGACATGGTGCCTCCTTTGCCATTTCCCAGTGGATCTCCATCAGGAGAGGGGCTGTCAGTCTGAGGGCAGGCCCGAGGCCCAGGTTGAGGGACACGAGGTCACCTGATGAGTGAGTCAGAAATGTTGATGGTCGGAGGGCCCAACTCATAAGGACATCTGAACTTTTTTGATACTTTCATGTCTACTGTGAAATCCACGTTCTGCACAACTAAACTACCAGTATTCCAGGATTTTTGCTTTTCCTGTTTCCAGTCAGGCTGTAATCAGGGAAAGCCAAATCTGGCCTCCTAACACTGGTAACAGCAAGGGGGACAGGAACAGAGACATGGGAAGCTGGAATACTCTTTGTAAAGGGCAACCACAGAGATAATCATACTCCTGTATTCTACAAAATACTCAAAATATGGGTGAAACTGTTACAGCTGCTCCTGTCTGCCTGTCTTTACCATCAATAAGTTAGCTATCAGATATCCTAACAAATATGATGAAGCACATGAAAAGAGTGAATGGCTGGATAGGACAATAGTTCCTCCTCATTCTGTGAAGAAACCAAACCCCCCTAACACTTAAAATTCTATCCCTAAGCTGTTTCAGTTTCAGGGTGCTCCCCTGGTTTTAAACACTTTTGGACACAAACCAAGTTGAGCCCCCTAAGTAGGAATACCTTTGAAATCTTAGCTTGACATGTGTCCTTGAAACTGTGGTTCCCAGAAGATCAGGGAGACAAGAAGGAGCTGAATCAGCTTTTGGAGCAGGTGGCCCTGACCACAGCTCAATGAGAAGTACACTCTCCCCAGTATGGTTACCACCGCTTCGACTGACCAAACAGCCAGATGGGCTGACTGAAGCAGTCACCAAAGGCAGTCACTTGATGAGATACTGCATGACACATCGGGAACAAATAGAGATGATTCTGGATTTCATGCTTAAGCTGTAGCCCAGCTGAAGTCAGTGGAAGTGCCTCTGTTGGTTTCAGTGGAAGCTGGTTTCTGACTTGAGTAACACAAACTCTGGTTGTGTGTCACAGCCGCTATGTCTATTGATGAGAGCAGCTAGTACGGAGGTCAGCAAAAACCAGTGCTAAGGCTTATCTCTCAATTAATGTGCTGAATGCTGGCATTAAAGGCGCCTGAGTAATCTCGTAGTTGGACAATACGTAACCACTCAAAAAATACCAACAGAGAAAGTTCAGTGACACCTTTTCACTGACATTTATACTTCCAGAACAGTGAGGAGAAGAACACAAGGAGGGCAGAAGTCTACAGAAAGGAGAAAAGGCTATAAGAAAGGGAATATATGCTGAAGAATGCATCGCCTAGTGAACAGACTGGGACCCAGGTAAGATGTGATCATTCAGGATCAGGGAATATTTCAGAGAGCTCAGGAACTGAGGCAATGGTACTTGTGGCATGGTTTGAGAACATGACAATGGTAGTTTGATGAATGCATGGTATGTATCTGCTGCATGGCTAGAGATTACTCTCTATATCCAAGTGCTAGGTTTCCCTGGGGCATGTGCATCAAAACAAATTACTTTTTATTGGAATGAATTTGGGCAGGAAACAGTGTAGGTTTCTAATTTGAAACCATCTGTAATTTGGAGGAGCACTGAGAGGATGGAACTGCCAGGTGGCCAAAGCTTCCAAAATGCCTGCGAAGCACTCTGTGAAGATCACTGCTATTATTAAATTATGGTATTGCCTCTTTAGTTCATGGAGTTTGTAAACCAGAATTAAAAAGAAGAGGTGGAGGCTTATGATATATTTTAGAATTTCCTACATTCCTCATGTTTCCTTTTTGGAAACATAGGAAAGAAATTTCTGGGTCACCAAATCCAATTCCCGAGTCCTGCAGGCAATCATGTCACCTAAAAGATTCATCTCCTGTCAAACTCCTTGAACATTTAATGAACATTTTTACAAATGTTAATGAGAATTGCTACTAATAATTTGCATTTACACACTACTTAAAGATCTTGAAGTGTTCTTTCATATAATATGCTCATTTTTATTACGGGCATATTGGATTTAAATGACTTGCCTAGGGTCTCACAGCAAGCCAGCAGCAGAATGACTTCTAGTGCTCCAAGTGCTTTTCATTAAATCCTGGACATTAACAGCTCCTTTCATAAAGGGAGCTTTGTAGCAGTGGATCACATCCTGGTGCTGGTGGAGCAAACCTTTTATGACAGCGCAAACAAATAAAGAAATTACTTGAACCCATGCAATGCTTCCCAATATCTACAAATCCTGGCTTCCTTTGAACTCAGAAAATTGACACAGATCTGAATAACACTAAAACAGCTTTTGGCATACGACCAACTATGAAATTTTGATGTGCTAAGTATGTACCTCAGACCTATTTTTATGAATCTAGCATGATCTCTACATTTGTTCCAGGAAAAGCAAAGCTTTCACTATGCTTTGTGCTGTTAGAGGCGCATTTGAAAACGAAGAAAAACATACAACCCCAAAAGTAAGCCTATAATAATAAAAAAAGTCCCGAACTTTTCTAGTGGCAGAGTTGTGTGGAGAGTTTTCTCTGACACAGGCTCGTTCCTTGTCCTTGCTGTCTCCTCTGAATGGCACTGTCCTCTCAAAAACTAACTCTAGAATGAGGATATGAGGCACCCCTTTCTTTATGGACTCCTTTCCACCTCGGAACAACCTGATTGTTCTGCCCATGTCACTGTCACCATTCTCTAGTAAATCAAAGCACTGGTGTTTCCTCCTACATCTGTACCTCCTATGGAAAGGGCTGCAGATTGTACCCAGTGTTCTGTGGTGTGGCACTTGCCATAACACCAAAGGAACCATCTGCCAGCACAAGAGCAGCTACGGCAGTAGTGACCCCACCCGTGGCAGGGCCTCCCGCTAGCCAGGACCTCTCACCTGTGGCAAGTGGTGACATTTGCTCCTGCTGGGAATGTGGCTGGGCAGCCGGATATTAAAGAGAGCCTGCAGGGCTGCCTGTGCTGCTTGACCCTTGGCCAGCTTCTTGCTACGTCCTGAACCTTCAAACGTTCTCCCGTCCACTCGCACCGCCATCACAAAACTCTTGATGTGCTGCTTCTCCACCGTCTCCGACAGGCAGACGTAGCGCAGGCCCGAGCGCAGCTCGTTCAGCAGCACCACCGGGTTCTTCTCGCTCTCGGCTTTGGACGCCATCTTGTGCTTGTTCTGCTTCCCGTGGCCCATTAAGTCCAGCGTCTGGCAGAGTAAGCGCCCGTGTCGATAAGCGGTGGAGAGCAGCTCGTTATTAACGGGGTTATAGACCGAAAAGTCCTCGCTGTGCGTGGAGGGTTCGAACTCCTTGAACAGAGTATCTGGGAAGTCTGCCTGGTCAGAGGTGAAGTCCGTGGAAGGGCTGATGCGGTTGCCCATGGCAAAGTGAGCCTGGCAGGCGTTGGGGAACTGAACGAATGACTTCAGAGCTAGCTCTGCAGCACGCATTTTGGCTTTCTTTTTCGTGGGGCCTGTGCCTTCAAACGTAAGTCCGTTTACTTCCACAGCGACAGCGAAGACCGGAGCATGCACTGGGCCTGTCTGGGAAACCATTTTATATTGTAAACCTGGTTTAAGTTCATGTAGCTGGACCAGAGCGTTCTTTGGCGTCACCGACCACGAGACTTTCTTCCAGATAAGCTGGAGTTTGCAGAAATGGCCATTATTGCCTTCCTCTAAAGGTCTTTTCCTCTTACTGCTAGGTGTTCCCCCTCTTGCCCTCTCATTAGAAGATATGGGATGATCCTCCAGGTTGCCAATGTTCCAATTTTCCTTTACTTCAGCACTGCTGGTACCTGTCAGTAAAGAAAGAAAAAAACCTCACGTTACAGTTGTCACCACAGTAGCTGACATTATGTCGAGGGCCGGCAGAATAGCCCAAACAGAAAAAATGTTGTATGTTAAAAGTTGTATGTTAAAAAGTTGTATGTTAAAACAAAAATGTTGTATGTTAAAAAAGTTAATGATCAATACCCTTGCTCACCCTTTTTTGGGGATCTTCCTCAAATACCTGTTGGTATTATTATTTGTTTTTTATTTATTATTAGTAGTATTTATTATTATTTATAGCCCAGATTTTCTGCTTGTCCTGAACACTACTTGTACCTAAAGTGCTCCTTGTATTAGTCACTATCCTGTTTATAAAAACCACGTGATTCAAAAATGCAGCGTAACTGATGCCACGTGCCTTGCAGGAATTCTTGCATTCGCACTGGATAATTACGAGTAAAAAGTGAATAGTTTGCAAGTTCCCTTAGGCTGAGATTTGTTCTGTAATCCATGTGGGTGAATGCTTATGAACACATTATTAGAAATCAGAATTCATTCACAAACAGGAAAATGAGCAAACGCATTTAATAATCTATTTGCAATGAACACACTGAACAGCTCCACTTGCATCGTAGACTTCTGTGTTGCTAACGTCATGAATCCAGCCTGAGAAATGATCTGACAGACCTTCCTAGCATTTAAAACAATAATTTGGTCTGGACTCAGTCTCCAGTTTAATAAGGGAGTGTCTGTCTGTCAAATTCAATCGCAGATACTCTTAGCTCCAGCAGCAGCAACAACTAACACTGCAAAAACTCTAGATAAATCTAAATGAGACTAGGAGAAGCCAGAGCATCATGAGGGGACTAATTACTGATGTAAAGAACGATCCATATCAAAGAAAAGCCATGGGAGAGAGAGTGACTGCCAGGAGTGCCAGGAAGGGAATGAAATGCCAGCGGGGAGCTCTGAAGGGAGCTCTCTGCTGCTGGTGAGCCAATGAATCAGACGTTGCTCTGAACAGCGTTCACGCACTGCCCGCGCCTCTGCGACAGCAGCTGCATGACTGAGAATGGAGATTCATCTCACTGATGTCCTGAATGAGATAGAAAATGTGCTGCTCTCTAAATGAGCGTCCTATAACACCTCTGTCATCTCTGATGAGTTTGTTTAAATGTACTGCATCTCTGATATATCCTTCAGTCCTCCTCTGCATTCCTTGGACAGAGGCAAGTTGAGAAAGTAAACATAAGCGTAACCAACCTGTGAAGCAACCCCTTCCTGGAGAGATGGACCTGATCCCTTTCTGAGCAGAGAACTGCCTGGCTGCCTGTTGTATTCCAGCCAGCACTGGGTGTGGAGCCTTTCCCATGGTTTGCTATCATCAGACACGAGTATGGCACCTATCCCAAGCACAGAGAAGGTCTCTGCAGTCTCTAGAGGACCAAGAATGGTCCTCCCACTTTCTGCAGGTCTATGGCCATATCTGGTTTCCTCTCTACTCTGATGTACAAAGCCGGCTGCAAGGATGGAAGGGCTGAGCTGCCAGCTACACCTTGATGGACCTGTGTGTCCTTGCTGCAGCCCAGTATGAGGCTGGGCTGACAGAGGCAAAGGAACTAGCAGAGATTTATGTGGAACCAACCATCATGATTAAGAACCTCTATTATATCCTGATGAGTTGCACTTTTATTAAATACCAAAAGACCTTCCCATCAGAGCAGTGAACCTGTACACATGCACATTGTTCCACAGAAAGCAGCTCACTGCTTAGACAAGAGCAGAAATCACGGCTCAACTGCATGTGTGGGGGCCCGTTTGCAGGACGGAGTTTTGGGGCTCTCTTTCCTGAAAACCCTCCAGCACACCACGAGCTTCCAGCCCATGTCTGTGTCTCAACAACACTACCTGCAGAGCTATGTGCTGCTGCGCTTTGCTGGGGCAGAAAGGGAACTGACAAACTAAGGTCTTAGTGACTAGTTCATTTTTACTTTCTGAAGCTGAGGAGAGAGAATGAAGACAGGTGGGGAAGGAAAAGAAAAGAAATTCATAACAGAAGAAGTTTCATCCTATGGCATTCAGCTGTATAAAATATGACAACTTTAAACCAGCCTCTGTGGAAATCAGACATTTAAAAGGTCAGGTTAACTAAGACACAAGGATAATGTGGTCTTTTCTCATTGAGTTCACAACTCTATTTATGGAACCTCTGATCTGAGGGGGAAGGGGATACCGTCTTTAACTTTCCTCTATTTAGCCCAGCAGTGGCTTTGCCCACTGTGACCCTTTCTCATGTTTCCATCCCATTCAGAATGCACCTCTTTGCTTGTGCATGTTGTTTTTTTTTTTTAAATAAAGGTGACATATTTTGACACAGACATATTTCTTTGCAGGAAGCAGGTTTCGTTCTGTATTTCACACCTCCTCTCTCATCTCACCTAATAGGTTTTTACAGAGACAATTATGGTACATAATGATATTGTAGCCAGGAAGCATGAAAAGAAAGATACCTCTTGCTTCACACAATATTCAGGTTTGAAAAGAGTTTGTATTGATTATGCACCACTGAATAGGAAAACTCAAGGGGTTATTTGTATTTATAATTCATATTGTCTTATTCCAGCTGTTTTTCTTTCATAGTCAGAGAACCATGGATTTGTAAACACGGATGTGTAACCTTAATACCGTACCTTAATCACCCTCACTAAAGCAGTGGTGAACCAAAAACATAGCAACTGAAAAGAACCTTTACTTCTTCATCTTAAATTCTGTCTATTAAATTATCTAGTCCAGGGTTTAGCCAACAGGGAGTTGATGGAGTAAAAAAGACGCAGAGATGCAAGAGTAAAACTTCCGGAGATGGGAACGAGGAACATGTGGACAAAGCCAGGTGTGTGCAGTGGTGATGTGCCCGTGTTTAGAGCACGTTTTGGACTCGTCACAGAGAAGGAAATCCACATGAGTGTCCTTACAGTCAACCAGCTTTCTAGAGGACCTGATCCTGAACCACCAGGAAGCAGACCTCAGCGAGAGCTGCTGCAGGCCAAAGGTCTCCACGGCATGTAAATCAGAGGCAGCCTAAATTCAGTGAGTGCTTCAGAATGTCTGTGAGCCTGATGGACTTGTGTGATACCTGGCAGCTGCCGGGCAATGTGAAATTACTTTGTACTTTTAGGTACCTTTGAAATAGGAGGTCTTTGAAACGTGTCTTTTATGAGACCTCTGTGTAGCAGACATAAGATTACCTCTCTAATGGTGGCACATGGACTTCTATTGTGAAAATCAGACAAAGCAGGCAAATGACACCAAACTATGTAAGATAAATACCATAAGCAGCCGTAATAGAACAATCACGAGCAATTTTAGAAATGAAGAGCACTAAAAGGAAAGGGCTAACTCGGAGGATGCACACAGGGAAAATGCAAAACTGCGCATCATTTTCAGTCCTGTTATCTCTCATAATATGTTTGCTCTTGAGTTCCCAAAACACATTCTCTGCATCGGAGGGGAAAAAAAAAAAAAAAAGATAAGAAAATATGGTTCTCCTATGATGAAAGGTTGGAGAATAATAAAATTTTAAGGGAAGGGACTTAAAAAAAAAAGAAGAAAGAAAAATATTATCATTTTTTGGCAATAATTTCCAATTTATTGTGTAAGATTTCTGAGAAAGCCCCACACCTCTGTGCTGTAATATCTCCCCAGGTAACTTTATTCATTGATTTTTGCAGTTTCACAAGCAAGAGGAGACACAGTCCTGTATTTGCTTCAGTAATTGACCGGAAGAGAGGCAAGCAGTTAGTGAAATATATTTATTTACTCACTATTCCTCAATCTTATGTCTGCTCTTTCCTATTTTTCTCATTTTGGTCATTGCACAGTAGAGTTAACCTAGGAAGTCTGCATCATCAAGAGCTTCTCTGAACCACAATGCATCACTAATATTGACACTGCCTGTGTTTCTGGGTCATAAGGGCTCTGCAGAACTAGCCATCCGATACTCCACGCTACATTTGAAGAGATAATATTGTTCCTGTTGAAGGTTATGCTGGTGCCGAGCCACCTTCCAGGGAGGATGGGAAAGGGGAGGTGGTAGGTGGCATCTTAACTGCTGATTTACAAGTAGATTACTGAGAAGTTATCACATTGTAGGAAAGAATTTGTAATCTCTGTAAGCATAGCAAACTTCTGATTCAGCTGATAACTCTGACACGGGAAGTTACTGTCTTTAAAAATGTTTAGTGAACGCCAGATTGCTACCCACACATTTTCAACAATACAGGTAGGACTTCACGTTTACTTTTCTGCTTTTTAATATCTAACCCCTGTTTTATCTGCTTATGTAGACTACATTTTTGCTGTCCATCCACATCACATTTGACTGCAGAAGTTAGAAGGACCTCTGTATTTGACCTCCATAATTCCTGGTGTACTTGAAAGTGAAAAATTCTAAATCAGAAGCAATTGGTACGAGCCCAGGAGCCAGTCCCACGGTGCCTTTGTCCAAGGCTAGTTACTACACCAAATACAATGTCATGCAAGCAATATGGCATTTTCATACACTGATTGAGTCCACAGTGGAGGATTAGGAAGTATTCTGCTGGGCTTTTTAGGATTGTATTCTTCACTTTAGAATAATAAACTTGCGGCTAACAACAGAACTCTCTCCTTCTCACATGAAAACACACATATGTATATTTTTAAACCTTCATGAAAGAAGTCTGCTTAAGGGACACCTACCATGATCTCTCCATTGCTTAAAGTGAAGATGAAACATTTGTGGAAGGTGATTGATTTAGCTGTTCCAGAATGAAGAGGCTCAGCCCACCTTATTATCTGAAATAACTGTGAAATCCATGCATATCTAGTACAGCTCTTACCAATTAGGGAAATTATTCAGATGACCTAATGACCTGACTTAGATGATACTCAGACTCTGATGCTCTCTGGCCAAGCTAGCAATAAGTGCATGCAGTAAAAAATGTGGGCAGCATGTGGCAGAAATCATAGAATCATATAATTGTTCTAGTTGGAAGAGACCTTTAAAGATTATCAGGTCCAACTATTAACCCAACACAGTCAGGTCACCACTAAACCATGTCCCTCAGCACCACATCTACCCATTTTTTAAATATGATGACTCCACCACCTCCCTGGGCAGCCTGATCCAGGGCTAGACAACCCCTTCTGTGAAGAAATTTTTCATAATATCCAATCTAAACCTTCCCTGGCACAACCTGTGGCTGTTTTCTCTTGTCCTATCACTTGTTACATGGGAGAACAGATCGTAGAATCAGAGAATCAGAGAATGGTGGGGGTTGGAAGGGACCTCTGGAGATCATTGAGTCCAACCCCCCTGCCAGAGCAGGGTCACCCAGGGCA